>CAXITT010000056.1:468952-536174 GCA_964033795.1 Lymnaea stagnalis
AGATAGATAGATAGATAGATAGATAGATAGATAGATAGATAGATAGATAGATAGATAGATAGATAGATAGATAGATAGATAGATAGATAGATAGATAGATAGATAGATAGATAGATAGATAGATAGAAGGAGAGAGCGTGAGATGGGGGGAGAGAGAGAGAGAGAGAGAGAACGATAGAAAAATATGTAGCATGCTCGTTAAAGTAAATTAATTGAAAAAACAGTTTAATGTGAAAAGTTATTGTGAATAATCTCGACAAGTCAATGTCAAGAAATGTTATATAAATTATTTTTTTCTTATTCAGTATTAGTGTTCGACCGTGTCTAGTTGTGTCTTTAAGGTTCAATGTCATTGTCTTATCTATATGTTTACTTGATGGCACTTAGCAATTATCAAGAAACGTATGTCATTGACGTAGCATTACGTCAGCTCTAATCTCCATAATATTTGAACTGGGAAGTTGAAGATTGGAAAATGCGTCACAGGAAAAATGTCAGAGTGCAAAGAATGTTACACAAAATAATTCACAGGGAAAAATGTCATATATTAAAAGTCACAGAAAAGTCACAGAATAAAAGTCACAGAAAAAAGTCACAGAATAAAAGTCACAGAAAAGTCACAGAATAAAAGTCACAGAAAAAGTCACATAATAAAAGTCACAGAAAAACTCACATAATAAAAGTAACATAAAAAGTAACATAATAAATGTCACATAATAAAAGTCACATAATAAAAGTAACATAAAAAGTCACATAATTAAAGTCACATAAAAGTCACATAATAAAAGTAACATAAAAGTCACATAAAAAGTCAAATAAAAAGTCACATAATAAAAGTAACATAAAAAGTCACATAAAAAGTAGCATAATATAAGTCACATAAAAAGTCACATAATAAAAGTCACATAAAAAGGCACATACAAAGTCACATAATAAAAGTCACATAAAAAGTCACATAAAAAGTCACATAAAAAGGCACATAAAAAGGCACATAAAAAGTCACATAAAAAGGCACATAATAAAAGTCACATAAAAAGTCACATAAAAATGCACATAATAAAAGGCACATAAAAGTCACATAAAAAGGCACATAAAAAGTCACATAAAAGTCACATAAAAAGGCACATAATAAAAGTCACATAAAAAGTCACATAAAAAGGCACATAATAAAAGTCACATAAAAAGTCACATAAAAAGGAACATAATAAAAGGCACATAAAAAGTCACATAAAAAGGCACATAAAAAGTCACATAAAAAGGCTCATAATAAAAGTCACATAAAAAGTCACATAAAAAGTCACATAAAAAGTCACATAAAAAGGCTCATAATAAAAGTCACATAAAAAGTCACATAAAAAGTCACATAAAAAGGCACATAAAAAGGCACATAATAAAAGTCACATAAAAGGCACATAAAAAGTCACATAATAAAAGTCACATAAAAAGGCACATAATAAAAGTCACATAAAAAGTCACATAAAAAGGCACATTAAAGGTCACATAAAAAGTCACATAATAAAAGTCACATAATAAAAGTCACATAATAAAAGTCACATTAAAAGTCACATAATAAAAGTCACATAATAAAAGTCACATAATAAAAATCACATAAAAAGTCAAATAATAAAAGTCACAAAAAGTCACATTATAAAAGTCACATAACATGTCACAACATTTGTTTTATATAAAGGCCAAAGTTTCAGTGTTTATTAAATTATATTTGTAAGTCAATTTATTTGTTGATAAACTGACAAACAGTAAAAAGAAAATAACAGCAGCTTTTTCGGATCGTGTTTTGATTTTGGTTTGAGATTAAATATGCGTTTGTGATCTGTGTAATACATTTGCATTCCATAATATGATTTATTATTACTCTGTTATAAATGCGTGTGTGTTATATGTTTTATATATACAAATTATAATCACATAGTTAATTCTATGATGTGATCAAAATTATGTACATTGTTTTGCATGAAGCAAACAGACGCCAATGTTACAGATTAAATAACAAGAAATGATAGTAAGAGATCGGTCCTTTGGTTTTCTCGTCTGATCTCACCGACACAGCTCACATAGTAAAGGAATCAAATGAAAGCAAGGGACATTACATTGTAGTACTAGTTGACTGACAACTCTATCCAGACAAAGCCATAATGGCCTCAGTGTGGTCAATGGTAATAGAGAGGAGGGCAATTTGGTCAATGGTAATAGAGAGGAGGGCAATTTGGTCAATGGTAATAGAGAGGAGGGCAATTTGGTCAATGGTAATAGAGAGGAGGGCAATGTGGTCAATGGTAAGAGAGGGAAGAGCAATGTGGTTAATGCGGCTGTGGACAGACAGATTTCAACACAAGTCGAATTGTCTCCAACCTTTTTAACTTTGACGTTTTTTCCTGTGACTTTTTTGTTTCTCTCACCAGGAAGTTTGAGAACCTTTGATAATAGAGGTCAAGAAAATGTTGACTTGAATCCATTTATAGACAAAGCTTTTATTGAGAACACAATATTGAAGTAAAAACTGTTGAGTGATTGTGCTAATGATGGTAAATGTTAAATGGATGATATTCTCGATGAGAATATTATGTCGCGTTAACATGTTATGTAATGTGACCAGGTTTGATATGGTTGGTGACCATGCTGAAATGTATTGTGACCATGGTATGTCATATGATAATGGTATGTCACACAACCATGGTATGTCATATGATAATGGTATGTCACACAACCATGGTTTGTCATATGATAATGGTATGTCACACAACCATGGTATGTCATATGATAATGGTATGTCACACAACCATGGTATGTCATATGATAATGGTATGTCACACAACCATGGTATGTCATACGATAATGGTATGTCACACAACCATGTTATGTTATACGATAATGGTATGTCACACCACCATGGTTTGTCATATGATAATGGTATGTCAAACAATCATGGTTTGTCTAAAAGAGTGTTTTTCTTGTGAATTAGTGCATAGTTCAGCCTTCCAATTCCTTGTGAACAATTTTTATATCAAATGAACAAAATATGGTATAGTAACAAGTTATAGCATATGAACAGGGTTTATCATGTGAACAATGTATATCATATGAGGAGAATGTTAGCGAGGTATAAAATGTAGAGAGGATACATCGGGTGTAAGAGTTATATCATATGAACAAGGTATATCATATGATAAAGATGTAAGTGAGGTATACCATGTAAACAACATGCATCTGGTGTAGGCGTTATATCATGTAAACGAGATTGATCGTGAGAGATTGGTATATCATGCATCGTGAAAAAGATATATCATATAAACGGTGTATATCATGTTAACTATGTATATAATATAAGCAATGTATATCATGAAAAAAATGTATAGCATGTAAAATATGTTTATCGTGTAAACAATGCATACCATGTAAAATATGTGTATCATGTAAACATAGTATACCATGTAAAATATGTGTATCATGTAAAAAATGTATACCATGTAAAATATGTGTATCATGTAAACAATGCATACCATGTAAAATATGTGTATCATGTAAACAATGTATACCATATAAAATATGTGTATCATGTAAACAATGTATACCATGTAAAATATGTGTATCATGTTAAAAATGTATACCATGTAAAATATGTGTATCATGTAAACAATGTATACCATGTAAACAATGTATACCATGTAAACAATGTATACCATGTAAACAATGTATACCATGTAAACAATGTATACCATGTAAACAATGTATACCATGTAAACAATGTATACCATGTAAACAATGTATACCATGTAAACAATGTATACCATGTAAACAATGTATACCATGTAAACAATGTATACCATGTAAACAATGTATACCATGTAAACAATGTATACCATGTAAACAATGTATACCATGTAAACAATGTATACCATGTAAACAATGTATACCATGTAAACAATGTATACCATGTAAAATATGTGTATCATGTAAACAATGTATACCATGTAACATATGTGTATCATGTTAACAATGCATACCATGTAAAAAATGTGTATCATGTAAACAATGTATACCATGTAAAATATGTGTATCATGTAAACAATGTATACCATGTAAAATATGTGTATCATGTAAACAATGTATACCATGTAAAATATGTGTATCATGTAAACAATGTATACCATGTAAAATATGTGTATCATGTAAACAATGTATACCATGCAAAATATGTGTATCATGTAAACAATGTATATCATGTAAACAATGTATACCATGTAAACAATGTATACCATGTAAACAATGTATACCATGTAAACAATTATACCATGTAAACAATGTATACCATGTAAAATATGTGTATCATGTAAACAATGAATTTTGTAGAGAACCTTGGCCGTCTCTGTTCTACCCTCGTTTTCTACTGACTTTAATTGGATGGTAACCTCGTTCGCTTTGTCTTCTCATACTATAGCTTTTCACTTTAATGATCTGCTAGAATGTTCACAATCAAGACCTTTGAACTCTGTGCTAACTGTCCTGTGTTGTCTCTCTCTTCCGGTACAACCTTCTCACGTCTATCTTCAAACCCTGTCCGGCTTCGCTCCCCTGTCCTATCTAACGATCCCATTTTATAAGTCCACGAATCGGCCGTGCTCTTCAATTTCCTACACGCTGGTACTCTAATTAACCTAACGCTTCTCTCAGTCGAAATGGACCTCAACTTGGCCCTTACCTTGCACTTCACTGTCTTGTTTATCATAGTGGCATTGTCAAATTCATGCTTTTCTTGGTCCGTGTCGACTATGGTCATCCTATGTGCGAGCTAGTTCATCAGTCTTTGTTCTGTGGGATTCGACCTCACCTTTGACCTCTACATTCCAATGTCTTTATTTATCTGCTGTTAATGTCGAATTCGTTTTTCTTCGTTAGATTGCTTTCTGATAGGTTTGTTAAATGGTCAGCCATCATACTGTGAGCCCCCCACCCATGTACCACCCAGGCTGATATCTCTACAATACCATGTAAACAATGTATACCATGTAAATACGAATATAATGTAAACAATGTATATAATGTAAACATTATTTATCATGTACACAATGTATGTAATATAAACAATGTATATCATGTAATCACTGTTTATCATGTGCACAATGTATGTAATATAAACAATGTATATCATGTAAACACTGTTTATCATGTGCACAATGTATGTAATATAAACAATGTATATCATGTAAACATTTTTTATCATATACACAATGTATGTAATATAAACAATGTCTATCATGTAAACATTGTTTATCATGTACACAATGTATGTAATATAAACAATGTATATCATGTAAACTCTGTATATCATGTACACACGTATATCATGTGTTTGGTATCAACACGTACACTGTTGTTTTGTTTTGTGTTTTTTTCATCTCAAGTTTTTTTTACTCTCTTTTTTTTTTCTTTTCAATTTTTTTAAATCATTAAAAAATATGAAATTCCTTTAGAACCATATTCTACATTTGTACTCAAAAAGAATAGTAAACGAATTCAGAAACACTGCAAAATCAATTATTTTAACGGTAAGAGAATATGTGTAGATCTACTGAATAAATTATCTAGCATACTCTTTCGCGTTCATTAAAGAAAATATCATTTCTCACAATAAGTGTAAGAATGATTCTAAATTAAATATGGTTGTAAAGGAGAGGACATACAAACAAGAGTCAAAACAATATTTCATAATTATCGTTATCTAATATTACATTAAAAAAATGTTGCACAATTAGATGTTACAAAATCAAATGATGATAAATAAAATATTGCATAATAAAATATTCAATTATGTACATAATCGAAAGCTACAAAATATAATATTACATAAAATACTTTTACTTAATTGGATATGACATTACGAAATTGTAACACTTCTTATATTACCGATATTGCAATAACATTGTTAACAATTTCTGCATCGGATGGCCTACCGTTATCACTTGAATAATTGATTCATTCACTGCCCAAACTTATCTGTTCTCTCTCTCAATAATAAAGTGATAACGTCCAATGAATACTTTGTACAGCACTTTATTATGCTTCATAAACACATTATTAAAAGTCTTGATAGGAGGATGTCCTTGCAATAATTCTAGGATGCAATAATCACACACGTATTCAATATTCCATATCACAATTAAATCAGAATAAATTAATAATCCGTACGAAATAAAGATAAAAATCGTGCACATCTCTGCTCTACTTAAGCGTGTCTTCTCTCTATGCTATAAAAACTAGATATCTCTTTTCTCGTGATTTACGTTGTTCTCATAAATTACTGCGCCAACTTGGTCTGTTACAGAAATGCTACACAATCAAATATATAATGAAATTTTACATAATAGAATGTTAAATATTCAAATATCCATCATCAAAAGTAAAAAAAAAATAAGTGTTAAATAATCACATATTGCATAATCATGTGTTACGTAGGCTTGATCACCTTTTTGTATAGAATATTAAGCCCAATTTTTAATAGGAACTAACTTTTTTTTAAAATGAATTATTATATCCGATCTGAAATTAAATCACACGGAGACCGATGAATTTATCACGCTGTGACTATTGAGGGTATCATTCTGGATCCAATGGGATTATCACCCTGGGATTATTAGGAGTATCATCGTGGGACACTTTTGAGTATCATACTGGGACTATTGGAAATGTCTCATTGGAAGAATAAGAGACAAAGTTTATGTGCATCAAAATAGACTCATACATTTGTAGTATATGAAACATTAGCCTGGATAGAATTTACACAGGGTCATCGGGTCAGCGGGTCGCATGGCGATGTTGTTTAACCAGGATAAGTCCAGTTAACCTCGAAAGTCTGTTCAAAGTATAAACATAAATGAGCTTTACAAATTTCATAACACTTTTCCATCACTTTTGTATTAACGGAAATCATATTCAATAATGACAATTTTTCCTATGCCGAGCGGGCATTTGCCAACTACACCATTGCTGAGTAGACAAATGTGCCAAGTAAGTTAAAAAGTTATCAAAATATATAGATGCATAAGTTAACAACAACCAAATGTTTAACTTTTGTAAATAAACATACAATCTATACAGCTATATAATAGTTAAACTTGTTATTTTAACAGACATTGTTATTCGTCAGTCGGAAGTCGACCATGACCACCTTAATCATCAGAGTATGTGCTGGTTCTGTCTGTGGGTGCGCAGATGGCTAATGAGGCTGATTCTGGCACGAAATTCTCTTGGGCAGTAGGTGAAGGGAATGATGTCGCAATTCCGGGAGCAGAGCCAGACCAGAACTTCATGGCATGTCTCTTGTGTTCTGCAGCCGCTGTTCTGCCAATTTCATGTTGCATGGAGCTCATATGCAAAGTGGAACACCTTGAAGTTCTATCCTTTGATGTTTACTCCCACGTGTCTGGGTTTATGTTGAACGCTTTCATTGAAGCTTCTATGTTGTCTTTAAAGCATTTTTTCTGCCCGACTGCAGACCACTTTCCATGTTCAAGCTCACAATAGAAAATTCTTTTGGGAAGACGGTCATCTGACATTTTCACAACATGTCTCGCCCAGCGAAGCTGGGGCTTTATCAAGATTGTGAAGATGCTGGGGAGACCTGTCAGTGTGAGCACCTTAGTGTCTGGACACTGTCCTGCCATTTAATGTTGAGCATTTTTCTGAGTCTTGTTGTATGAAAGTGGTTCAGCATTCTTGCACGGCGTTGGTAGACCGTCCACGTTTCACAGGCATAGAGAAGCGTAGGGAGATAAGCCGCCTGATATACAGACATACACAATATTAACGACCTTCACCAGTATGATTTTGTAATAGTTAAAATGTTGTTATTCTTGTAGTTGAGAGGTCATATGATGGAAAGTTTTAAATATTTATTTTGTAAACCCAGTAGGTACATTAATTAAATAAAACAAAACAAATGTATATATACAACTAATTACTTCTCAAGCCATGGACGACACTCAGTACCATCGTTTTTCGGTCAGAGGTGGGAATCAGTCAGGATAGTAGAGATTAAAGAGATGTGTTTTGAGTGCAGTTTTGAAGGTTGTGATGGTCGGTATATTGGGGATGTGTAATGAAAGAGAATCCCATTGTTTGGGGGCACAGAAAGAGAACGATCGAATGTTTTTGTGCGAGTCTTGGGGACAGATAGAATACGCGCGTCAGCGGAGGAGCGAAGCTGTCGAAGGAGTAAATACACAGAGAGAAGTTCGGATAGGAAGGGGAGGAATTCGAGAAAAAGTTGTGGCAGAGAACAGAGATTGTGTAGTCAATTCGTGCTTGTATAGGTAGCCAATGAAGTCAATGAAGTAGTGGTGTGACGTGATCAAGCTTTCTTGTCTTTAGAATTAGCCTAGCGGCTGAGTTTTGAACCTCTTGTAATTTTTCTAAGAAATGTTTTGGTGAACCTGACAGAAGAGAGTTACAATAATCAAGACGAGGGAGAACAAGAGCACAGACTAGGGTTTTTGTTGCAGCAACTGTAAGATGTTGGCGGATGGAGCTCATCTGATGAATGGTGGTGTATGCAGAGCGACAAATTTGAGAGACATGTTGTTAGAAAGTACATAACCAAGATTCCTAGCGGAGAATGTAAACTGTATATTGGAGTGACCGACATGACATGAAGTGGGGAGAGCTGAGTTTGAGGATGATTTATGATCGTGAATAAGGAGTGCTTCCGTTTTGTTATCGTTAAGCTTCAACTTGCTGAGTGTCGTCCATGTCTTGACATCATCAATGCTCTCCCCGCAAAGTCAGGATAGCAGAATTGACAAGAGAGGGATGGATATGCTGGTATAGCTGCATGTCATCTGCAAATGACTGGTTCTCCACAGCATGCCTCCCGAGCAAGAGGAGCAACGGCCTGGTATACATTATGAATAGAGACGGTCCCAAAACGGACCCTTGTGGCACTCCATACACCAAGTCAGCACTGCCGGATAGACAGCAATCGACAGCGACCACCTGCGTTGTGTCGGAGAGATAGGACCTAATCCAAGCCAAAACTGATCCCAAAATTCTAAAGTGATTTTCAAAGGTTTTAAAAAGGGATTCCATGGTCAACATTGTCAAAGGCCGCACTGAGGTCTAAAAGGATAAAGATGGACATATCACCACTGTCCAGTGTGAGCAAGAGGTTATTGGGGACACTCAGGAGAGCCGTATTAGTGCTATGGAAAGGTCTATAGGCCATTTGAGTAGGACTGAGAAGAGAGTGGTCAAAAGTAAGCAAAAATGTTTTTTTAGTACAAGTTTTTCAATGCTTTGTAGTTATTCACTCATCCATCATTTAGTCGATATACTATTATTCATTATTTTGTAAGGCTCATACTCCTGCTCTTAACAATCCGGGATAACAGACTGATAACACCTTCCATCTGCTCTCTACCATCCCGGCTAACAGACTGACACCCTCCATCTGCTGTCTACCATCCCGGCTAACAGACTAACAACACCCTCTATCTGCTCTCTACCATCCCGGCTAACAGACTAACAACACCCTCTATCTGCTCTCTACCATCCCGGCTAACAGACTGACACTTCTATAGCTATTGCTGCCCACAGATACTACTTACCAGCTAAGTGCTATTTCTTATTTTTAAACCGTTTTTTCTGTTGTTTTGTTCGCTGACGAAGGCTTTCTGCCGACACGTTCGCTGTTTTGTTGCGTTTATTTTTTCAGGTTTAACCCTACTCTGTTTTACTCATTTTATTTTGTACTAACCTGATTGCAGTCTCTCCCCTTATTACCCCTAACAGACTGACAACACCCTCCATCTGCTCTCTACCATCCCGGCTAACAGACTAACAACACCCTCCATCTGCTCTCTACCATCCCGCTTAACAGACTGACAACCCCCTCCATCTGCTGTCTACCATCCCGGCTAACAGACTGACAACCCCCTCCATCTGCTCTCTACCATCCCGGCTAACAGACTGACAACACCCTCCATCTGCGTCATTGCGTAAAGATAAGTTTTCAAAGTTGTGCTCACATGCCATCTTGGCCTCCAAAATTTCAGATTCTTAGCCCAAAGTTAACAAGGGCACACCTTATTCTGACAGCCATTGTGTATTGTCCACAGTTTAACTCTTTCAAATGTTCTGGCCTGTTAAAGTAGGACTTTGTAGGGCCATTATCACTCCCCATCTGATACACCAAGCTCTGTTCCTGTCTTTTTCATGAGCCACCACGAATCGGATTTTCTGGGGAGGCCAATGTTAACCTGAACTTTGATAGTACCGCATTGTCCTTAATGGCTCCTCAAATCAATGTTTGATACCGAGCAAGGTGACTACTTTGATAGTACCACATTGTCCTTAATGGCTCCTCAAATCAATGTTTGATACCGAGCAAGGTGACTACTTTGATAGTACCGCATTGTCCTTAATGGCTCCTCAAATCAATGTTTGATACCGAGCAAGGTGACTACTTTGATAGTACCACATTGTCCTTAATGGCTCCTCAAATCAATGTTTGATTCCGAGCAAGGTGACTACTTTGATAGTACCACATTGTCCTTAATGGCTCCTCAAATCAATGTTTGATACCGAGCAAGGTGACTACTTTGATAGTACCACATTGTCCTTAATGGCTCCTCAAATCAATGTTTGATACCGAGCAAGGTGACTACTTTGATAGTACCACATTGTCCTTAATGGCTCCTCAAATCAATGTTTGATACCGAGCAAGGTGACTACTTTGATAGTACCACATTGTCCTTAATGGCTCCTCAAATCAATGTTTGATACCGAGCAAGGTGACTACTTTGATAGTACCACATTGTCCTTAATGGCTCCTCAAATCAATGTTTGATACCGAGCAAGGTGACTACTTTGATAGTACCACATTGTCCTTAATGGCTCCTCAAATCAATGTTTGATACCGAGAAAGGTGACTACTTTGATAGTACCACATTGTCCTTAATGGCTCCTCAAATCAATGTTTGATACCGAGCAAGGTGACTACTTTGATAGTACCACATTGTCCTTAATGGCTCCTCAAATCAAGGTTTGATACCGAGCAAGGTGACTACTTTGATAGTACCACATTGTCCTTAATGGCTCCTCAAATCAATGTTTGATACCGAGCAAGGTGACTACTTTGATAGTACCACATTGTCCTTAATGGCTCCTCAAATCAATGTTTGATACCGAGCAAGGTGACTACTTTGATAGTACCACATTGTCCTTAATGGCTCCTCAAATCAATGTTTGATACCGAGCAAGGTGACTACTTTGATAGTACCACATTGTCCTTAATGGCTCCTCAAATCAATGTTTGATACCGAGCAAGGTGACTACTTTGATAGTACCACATTGTCCTTAATGGCTCCTCAAATCAATGTTTGATACCGAGCAAGGTGACTACTTTCCTCTATTGTGATGTTGTAGCTCCGGTTTTTATTAATGTATCTGCTGTTTGATTGCCCCTAACAATCTGTTTTTTTGTGTGACGCAGAGCCTAGTCATTGTTCTTCTATTTCCGATTGCTGTTGCCTATGTTCTTGGTAATGTCATCAACGAAGAGCGCGCTTGTTGCACATATTTGCCAGAATCATCACAACATCTAGCCAATTATACACCCATACAGGCAATTCACTGTGCACCTTTTCCAGCAGAGTATCCTGTTGATGGCGTCAGGTTAAACGTCCAAATTCTACCCTGTGGTGTTACATTTTCTCCAAACTATTTATTCACCCACAGCCGCGTAAACACTAGATTCAATTATTGCAGGTAGAGTAGATCCAAATTTTGTCCATTGATCCAATCCAAGCATCTATCAATTAACCATTCATCTATTCAAGTTATCAGCTATTGAACCCTTTGATTTATATTTTATCATTTGATAATAATATGGGGTTTAGCCATATTGTTATATAAAATCCATTACCCTGGCCATGGAAACCCTGTCAACATCTCCCAAGGACGTGTACGTCCTAAGAACAACTGTGGCGGGAATGTGGCTCCACAGTGGAGATTCTGCGTTCTTTTGGTCCTGCTCTTTTGTAGAATGCAACTCTTTATTTGATGTGCGTATTTTTTACGTTGGTCTACCTTTTCATTCATATCTTTGTTCTGTATCTCACCCTAGATTTTTATTATAATTATAACTGTTTAGATTTCAAATTTATGTAAATACTAACGATAAGCCACATTTGGTTGATGAAGGAAGTGCAATGTTGAAGCATGATTTTAAAAGCGAGAATGCTCATTAGTGTTAAAATATTATTCTGTTTTGGAAATTCCCAACAAACAAGCAAACTAAATATGTTTTTTTTTTAAATATATGAAAAAATCAGTAACAGGTGAGGTACTTACATAAAATAATAAATTTTCTAAATCTTCCTGACTTTATAATGCTTTATTTTAAATGGGAAACAAAATAACCACTTTTTTCAGCAGAAATAAAAAAAAAATATCTAAAAAAATTGACAACATATATTGAAAAACTTTAGTGACTCGCGATCTATCATTTAATGTTCCATGATCATTATATATATTTTTTCAGTGTCTGTGTAGAAAGGAACGTAATAAAATATTTTTTTACGTGATATTAAATATTTAAACTAAAACAATGTGAACATGAATGGATCGAGATTAAGGACCACTATGAAAGAATGTATTTGTTTGATTCCAACTGAGGACTACTTGTAAGAGAGTATTTTTAAAATTCTTATAATTGAGGACCACTATTTAAGAGTGTATTTGTTTGATTTCAGTTGAGGACCACTAATAAGAGACTATTTGTTTGATTCCTGTAGAGGACCACTATTTAGTTTCTATTTGTCTGATTTCAACATAAGGAATACTTGTAAGAGATTATTTGTTTCATTCCAGGTAAAGAACACTATTAAGATAGTATTTGTTTTATTCCAGGTAAAGAACACTATTAAGATAGTATTTGTTTGATCCCAGTTGTGGACCACTGGTAAGAGAGTATTTGTTTGATCCCAGTTGTGGACCACTGGTAAGAGAGTATTTGTTTGATCCCAGTTGTGGACCACTGGTAGGAGAGTATTTGTTTGATCCCAGTTGTAGACCACCGGTAAGATAGTATTTGTTTGATCCCAGTTGTGGACCACTGGTAAGAGAGTATTTGTTTGATCCCAGTTGTGGACCACTGGTAAGAGAGTATTTGTTTGATCCCAGTTGTGGACCACTGGTAAGAGAGTATTTGTTTGATCCCAGTTGTAGACCACTGGTAAGAGAGTATTTGTTTGATCCCAGTTGTGGACCACTGGTAAGAGAGTATTTGTTTGATCCCAGTTGTGGACCACTGGTAAGAGAGTATTTGTTTGATTCCAGCTGTGGACCACTGGTAAGAGAGTATTTGTTTGATCCCAGTTGTGGACCACTGGTAAGAGAGTATTTGTTTGATCCCAGTTGTGGACCACTGGTAAGAGAGTATTTGTTTGATCCCAGTTGTGGACCACTGGTAAGAGAGTATTTGTTTGATCCCAGTTGTGGACCACTGGTAAGAGAGTATTTGTTTGATCCCAGTTGTGGACCACTGGTAAGAGAGTATTTGTTTGATCCCAGTTGTGGACCACTGGTAAGAGAGTATTTGTTTGATCCCAGTTGTGGACCACTGGTAAGAGAGTATTTGTTTGATCCCAGTTGTGGACCACTGGTAAGAGAGTATTTGTTTGATCCCAGTTGTGGACCACTGGTAAGAGAGTATTTGTTTGATCCCAGTTGTGGACCACTGGTAAGAGAGTATTTGTTTGATCCCAGTTGTGGACCACTGGTAAGAGAGTATTTGTTTGATCCCAGTTGTGGACCACTGGTAAGAGAGTATTTGTTTGATCCCAGTTGTGGACCACTGGTAAGAGAGTATTTGTTTGATCCCAGTTGTGGACCACTGGTAAGAGAGTATTTGTTTGATCCCAGTTGTGGACCACTGGTAAGAGAGTATTTGTTTGATCCCAGTTGTGGACCACTGGTAAGAGAGTATTTGTTTGATCCCAGTTGTGGACCACTGGTAAGAGAGTATTTGTTTGATTCCAGCTGTGGACCACTGGTAAGAGAGTATTTGTTTGATCCCAGTTGTGGACCACTGGTAAGAGAGTATTTGTTTGATCCCAGTTGTGGACCACTGGTAAGAGAGTACTTGTTTGATCCCAGTTGTAGACCACTGGTAAGAGAGTATTTGTTTGATCTCAGTTGTGGACCACTGGTAAGAGAGTATTTGTTTGATCCCAGTTGTGGACCACTGGTAAGAGAGTATTTGTTTGATTCCAGCTGTGGACCACTGGTAAGAGAGTATTTGTTTGATCCCAGTTGTGGACCACTGGTAAGAGAGTATTTGTTTGATTCCAGCTGTGGACCACTGGTAAGAGAGTATTTGTTTGTTCCAGTTGTGGACCACTGGTAAGAGAGTATTTGTTTGATTCCATACAGTGAATTAGTTTGGAAAAGGATCATTAATTTGCTTTCATTCTTCTCTATCGCTGTTGTATTAGTGAAAGAAATAAGAGCCGTTATTGTTAGATTTGATGTGCAGTTTAGTTTTGATCTCTTCAAATCAAATGAGTCCAGGGATGGTTTATTTTTTGGTTCATAAGTTTTTTTTTATACCCCGAATATGTTCAATAAACGCATCAGGTATCATTCTTCATACATTGTGTCTTTAACAGGAGTAGCCTCTCCGGTAAAAAAAAATCACTTTGATTACATTTCGTCTGATTTACGAGAAGACCTCTTTGATGGTAAAGTAACCCCTTTAGAAGCTCTCTTTGATGGTAAAGTAACCCCTAGAGAAGCCATCTTTGATAGTAAAGTACCCCCTAGAGAAGCCATCTTTGATGGTAAAGTTCCCCTAGAGAGTCATCTTTGATGGTAAAGTTCCCCTAGAGAAGTCATCTTTGATGGTAAAGTACCCCCTAGAGAAGCCACCTTTGATGGTAAAGTTCCCCTAGACAAGCCATCTTTGATGGTAAAGTTTCGCTTAGAGACGCACTCTTTGATGGTTAAGTACCCCCTAGAGAACCCTCTTTGATGGTAAAGTACCCCCTAGAGAAGCCATCTTTGATGGTAAAGTTCCCCCTAGAGAAACCCTCTTTGATGGTAAAGTTTCGCTTAGAGAAGCCTAAATTGATGTTAAATTTCCGCCTAGAGAAGACCTCTTTGATGGTAATTTTGACCCTAGAGAAGCGAATGTGTTCAATTCACAGTAAAGTTCCTACATAGAAATGGCTCAGTCCGGAAGAGAAAAACGTCGTCTCCTAGGCACCTGTCTACCTGAAGATCACACAGAAACTTTTCCCGTCTGAATACAGTAAGTGTAAGAGATGAGAATACCTGGATGTTGTCAGGGTCATCAGCTGGGGCACTATAGCGTTTCCTTAATATTTTTTATTTTTTGATGGCAATCACGTTAAAAGAGAATTAGCTTTGTGTTTTTACTGAATGGTTAAGGTATCTACGAAATTTTTCAGCTAAATAGGACACGAGGAAATGGGTCAAAATTGTGATACAAGATTTAATTGGAATATAAACTGACAGGGTTTTAAAAAATCAGAAAACCCCAGAAAAACCCAGAACATTTCGTTGACTACTGCGTAATCACACGAGGGCATTGGGTCTTGGAATACAATCGTAGACTTTTTAACATTGAAAGATCTGGCACTAACAAGTTTTCCCTTTTTTTACTAAAACATCTTTCTAAAAATGTCATGTTTTTGTTTCTAATCTTGTAACTGTTTATATCCATTTATAGAACTAAAACTATTGTTCTGAATCACATGTTCATACAGAGGTGGCATCCATGGTGTCTAGAATGTCAGCTCATGTCAAGATTTATTAATTGATTTTGAAGGGGGAATATTGACCCCCCTCCTGTCTGTCAAGGTCATTTAATCTTGTGTGTTTATGTTTTATTATGTAATTTGTCAAGTGTGCTGCAGCAATCAAATTGGTTAAAATTAAGTCTCAACGATGTGTGTACATTAATCGAAAGATTGTAAGACAGCCAGTAGGCTAAGTGAGGTGTTTCAATCACAATCACATGCTACACAAGTCTTAATCCCTAGGAAGTTTGGGTTAATGATAATACATATTCCTGATAGATAAATCAATTGGGAATATTTTTATCACCTTCTACAGATTCATTTTCAGCCACTTCCGGTTCACGAGCCCTTGACAGGCAGCAGTGAAACCTCTTTACATTTTTTCCTTTTTGGTATGAGATCCTCAAATTGTATTCCTCGATAGTTGGACAGGTTTGTATCTAAAAGTCTCCTGCTGGACGTATGAATGTAAATTGTTTCGAAAATATCTCATGATTAAACGACTTCTGTGTTTTTCCATTCTTAATTAACATAAACAAAAACAGTCAAGGCTATCGACACATACTTCGGTTCTCCATTCGCTCGCAAGACAGTAGTGAAATCTCTCTACTTTACACATTTTTGGAAGTTTTCTCACAAATTTGTATTTCCGCATAATTTAATTTCTTAAGAACACTGTGTAGAACGATGTGTGACGTCATTTCAGGCCACAAAAGTGTTAGTTTCGAGTTGTTTGGATTAACTTGAAAGAAATGCCCTGCCTTCAGTATTCATCTACTAGACTGCGTCAGCTGTGTACCCTTGATAGCTATCTCCTTAGTGGTGAAATTCGTAGACACTGTCAAACACTTCATTTCATAAAAAAGAAAACTGCAATAGGTTTTCGTGGGGGAAAAGGAAGATGAGATCTCGTCACTCAGTTCCTACAAAGATTGTAGGTCAAAAGACTGTTGATGTTACCATTGGACTCATTAATGCGCAGTCATCTATAAAGAAAGCATTTGGTCGTCAATGATCTTATCACTGAGAAGTCGCTTGACATTATGATCATGACGGAGACATGGCTTCATGAGGGTGATGATGAGCCAGCAATGAGAGGCATGAGGGTGATGATGAACCAGCAATGAGAGGCATGAGGGTGATGATGAGCCAGCAATGAGAGGCATGAGGGTAATGATGAGCCAGCAATGAGAGGCATGAGGGTGATAACGAACCAGCAATGAGAGGCATGAAGGTGATGATGAGCCAGCAATGAGAGACATGAGGGTGATGATGAACCAGCAATGAGAGGCATGAGGGTGATGATGAACCAGCAATGAGAGGCATGAGGGTGATGATGGGCCAACAATGAGAGGCATGAGGGTGATGATGAATCAGCAATGAGAGTCATGAGGGTGATGATGGGCCAACAATGAGAGGCATGAGGTTGATGATGAGCCAGCAATGAGAGGCATGAGGTTGATGATGAACCAGCAATGAGAGGCATGAGGGTGATGATGAACCAGCAATGAGAGGCATGAGGGTGATGATGAACCAGCAATGAGAGGCATGAGGGTGATGATGAGCCAGCAATGAGAGGCATGAGGGTGATGATGAACCAGCAATGAGAGGCATGAGGGTGATGATGAACCAGCAATGAGAGGCATGAGGGTGATGATGAACCAGCAATGAGAGGCATGAGGGTGATGATGAACCAGCAATGAGAGGCATGAGGGTGATGATGAACCAGCAATGAGAGGCATGAGGGTGATGATGAACCAGCAATGAGAGGCATGAGGGTGATGATGAACCAGCAATGAGAGGCATGAGGGTGATGATGAACCAGCAATGAGAGGCATGAGGGTGATGATGAACCAGCAATGAGAGGCATGAGGGTGATGATGAACCAGCAATGAGAGGCATGAGGGTGATGATGAACCAGCAATGAGAGGCATGAGGGTGATGATGAACCAGCAATGAGAGGCATGAGGGTGATGATGAACCAGCAATGAGAGGCATGAGGGTGATGATGAACCAGCAATGAGAGGCATGAGGGTGATGATGAACCAGCAATGAGAGGCATGAGGGTGATGATGAACCAGCAATGAGAGGCATGAGGGTGATGATGAACCAGCAATGAGAGGCATGAGGGTGATGATGAACCAGCAATGAGAGGCATGAGGGTGATGATGAACCAGCAATGAGAGGCATGAGGGTGATGATGAACCAGCAATGAGAGGCATGAGGGTGATGATGAACCAGCAATGAGAGGCATGAGGGTGATGATGAGCCAGCAATGAGAGGCATGAGGGTGATGATGAGCCAACAATGAGAGGCATGAGGGTGATGATGGGCCAACAATGAGAGGCATGAGGGTGATGATGAACCAGCAATGAGAGGCGTGAGGGTGATGATGGGCCAACAATGAGAGGCATGAGGGTGATGATGGGCCAACAATGAGAGGCATGAGGGTGATGATGAGCCAACAATGAGAGGCATGAGGGTGATGATGAACCAGCAATGAGAGGCGTGAGGGTGATGATGAACCAGCAATGAGAGGCATGAGGGTGATGATGAACCAGCAATGAGAGGCGTGAGGGTGATGATGGGCCAACAATGAGAGGCATGAGGGTGATGATGAACCAGCAATGAGAGGCATGAGGGTGATGATGAACCAGCAATGAGAGGCATGAGGGTGATGATGAACCAGCAATGAGAGGCGTGAGGGTGATGATGGGCCAACAATGAGAGGCATGAGGGTGATGATGGGCCAACAATGAGAGGCATGAGGGTGATGATGAGCCAACAATGAGAGGCATGAGGGTGATGATGAACCAGCAATGAGAGGCGTGAGGGTGATGATGAACCAGCAATGAGAGGCATGAGGGTGATGATGAACCAGCAATGAGAGGCGTGAGGGTGATGATGGGCCAACAATGAGAGGCATGAGGGTGATGATGAACCAGCAATGAGAGGCATGAGGGTGATGATGAACCAGCAATGAGAGGCATGAGGGTGATGATGAACCAGCAATGAGAGGCGTGAGGGTGATGATGGGCCAACAATGAGAGGCATGAGGGTGATGATGGGCCAACAATGAGAGGCATGAGGGTGATGATGAGCCAACAATGAGAGGCATGAGGGTGATGATGGGCCAACAATGAGAGGCATGAGGGTGATGATGAGCCAACAATGAGAGGCATGAGGGTGATGATGAGCCAACAATGAGAGGCATGAGGGTGATGATGAACCAGCAATGAGAGGCGTGAGGGTGATGATGGGCCAACAATGAGAGGCATGAGGGTGATGATGGGCCAACAATGAGAGGCATGAGGGTGATGATGAACCAGCAATGAGAGGCATGAGGGTGATGATGAACCAGCAATGAGAGGCATGAGGGTGATGATGAACCAGCAATGAGAGGCATGAGGGTGATGATGAACCAGCAATGAGAGGCATGAGGGTGATGATGAACCAGCAATGAGAGGCATGAGGGTGATGATGAACCAGCAATGAGAGGCATGAGGGTGATGATGAACCAGCAATGAGAGGCATGAGGGTGATGATGAACCAGCAATGAGAGGCATGAGGGTGATGATGAACCAGCAATGAGAGGCATGAGGGTGATGATGAACCAGCAATGAGAGGCATGAGGGTGATGATGAACCAGCAATGAGAGGCATGAGGGTGATGATGAACCAGCAATGAGAGGCATGAGGGTGATGATGAACCAGCAATGAGAGGCATGAGGGTGATGATGAACCAGCAATGAGAGGCATGAGGGTGATGATGAGCCAGCAATGAGAGGCATGAGGGTGATGATGAGCCAGCAATGAGAGGCATGAGGGTGATGATGAGCCAGCAATGAGAGGCATGAGGGTGATGATGAGCCAGCAATGAGAGGCATGAGGTTGATGATGAGCCAGCAATGAGAGGCATGAGGGTGATGATGAGCCAGCAATGAGAGGCATGAGGGTGAGGATGAGCCAGCAATGAGAGGCATGAGGGTGATGATGAGCCAGCAATTAGAGATATGACCCCTATCAGCTACGTTTTTTTTTATCGTCCTCGGTAATCTGGTCAAAGTGGTGGGGGGGGGGGGGCTGGCTGTGATACATCGATCCTCCGTTACTGTGAGACTGTGTAATCAGTATACTTTCACTTAATTTGAGAGTTTAAGCTTTGTAATTTCTCACGGCAAACCGACGGTACGAGCTGTCACTCTTTACAGACCTCCGCCTTTTGCTGCTAATAAGCTCATAAACAGCACATTTCATGAGGACTTGAGAAAACGGGTAACCTCTATTAACAACATACATCTACTCATCTTAGGTGACTTTAATTTTCACTGGGATTATCCACGTTGCAGGAATATTGGTCTTCTTACACAGTTGTTTGACTCAGCTAATTTAGTTCAGCATGTTTATGTACCAACGCATAGGGGTGGACATGTTTTAGACTGGGTGCTATCAAGATCCGACAAAGAGTTATTAGTTCAGTCTGTGAATGTGGACGATATTTTATTGTCTGATCACTTCCTTGTGTGGTTTACAACAAATATGGCTTGGTCTGCTGCTCAGTGGGAGAAAATTCAAGTGAGGAACTTAAAGAAGATGGATATTGATGCTTTTCGGGATTGTCTTTCTGGGACTGAGTTAGTGAAGTCACCACCTGAAGATATTGAACAACTTGTCCTCTACAATCAGACTCTAGTTTCTCTGTTGGACACAGGCCCCAGCGTCAAATAAATTTGTTAGTGACAGATCTAACCCCCTTGGTTCACTAGCACAGTTCGGAAGGCCAAGCTTGTAAAGCGTGTTGCTGAGAAGCTTTGGGGAAGGAGTGGCCTTGAAATTGACTAACTATCGTTTCTGAAAGCACGCATCATGTATGCGCAAGAAATCAGGCATGCAAAGTCTGAGCATGTTCAATCTCTCCTTATGGCGGCAGGTACTGTGATTCTCGCAAGATACTCTCTGTGGTGAATGAGCTTCTTGGGAAGAAATGAGCTTTCCTTGTTTTGCCTGACATAAGACAGTGCGACCCATACACCTTCCTCACCGTTCTCGGAGGACGTTAGTCAGACAGAATCATTTGATAGATTCCTGCATGTGACTGAGGATGAGGTGTGGCGAGTCATCATCAAATCTGCTCCCAAGTCTTGTGCCCTCGATCCGATCCCTGTCCCACTGCTTGTAGAATGCCTTGACATCCTCCTCCCAGCACTCACCTCCATCAAAAATTATTATATTCTCTCTGGCATCTTCCCTCCCATTTTTAAACGGTCGATAGTCCTGCCAATCATATAGAAACCCTCACTTGATCCAAACACACTCAAGAATTACCGCCCCTTCAGTAACCTCTCCTTTCTCTCAAAAATCATAGAAAAACTCATACTCTCTCAGCTCTCTGACTATCTTCACTATCGCAATCTCAATCCTTCCTCTCAGTCTGCCTACCGACATTGTCATAGCACAGAAGCAGCACTGGTCCGAGTAATGAGCGACCTCCTGCGTGCGATGGACGATGGCAAACTCTCTATTCTCACTCTGTTAGATCTCTCTGCTACATTTGATATCATTGACCACCAGATTCTTCTTGACCGCCTTTATCTTTCTTTCGGACTGACTGGTTCAGCTTTAAACTGGTTTCAATCATATCTTTCAGACAGAACTCAAACAGTCTCTATTTCCAACCACTCTTCCAAACCTTCAGCCTTGTCTATTGGAGTTCCTCAAGGATCGGTCCTTGGGCCGGTCCTTTTCATCCTCTACACTAAACCTCTATCATCTCTTATTAGCCACCACTCAGTTTTCAGTCACGCTGAGCTCATAACCTAGCCCTTGAAGCATTGTCTTAATGCTTGCTTTAAAGGCTGCTCTGTCTATAGCATTTATGTCACGCACAGTCCTGTAGACAGGTGGGTTCTTTGGGGGAACTACGTTGAGTGTAGTGAGCACCGCTGCATGGTCAGAGGAGAGCATATGACTCACAGTACAGCTGTCCACAAAGTGGTCATCACGGTACTCCACCCAGTCGATGATGTGGCCGCTACTATAGTAGGTGGGCTGCTTAATGCCCTGGACAAGACTAAACCTTTTGAGGATGACAAGTACCTTGCTAGTAAAGTGATCAGTAAGGACGTCATAGTGAACGTTAAGGTCGCCCACGATCACACTCATTCCACGGAGCAAGTTGCAGTAGTCAAGTAGGTCAGGTAGCTCAGAGAGGAAGGTGGAGTTTAGGAGCTTGTTCTTCTTACTGGGGGGAGTGCGGTACAAGCAGAAAATGTGGACAGTGTGGGCGTGTTGAGTGTGAACTGAACAAGTTCTATAGAGGTGTGCTTGAATGGGAAAGTGGAGGTGAAAGTCACTGGGAGGTGGCTGCGATAAATGACAGCGAGGCCACCACCTCGCGTAGCACGCGGAAAGGGTTTAATATCGAAACCCGGTGGCGTGAGGTCGGCGCACTTGGCATCATCTCCTGTTGACCTCAACCAAGTCTCCGTCAGGAACAGCACGTCAACAAATTCGTCCTTTATGAACTCTACTATCTTTGTTCGCTTCACCCCGCACTTTGAGCCCACGGAATGTCAGTTATAGTGGCCTACTCGTAGCCTGGAAGCTTCTGGCGGCTACTGATGACAATGACGTTGCCGCGCCAAATAAATTCGGAGTCATGTGGGACCCATGGAACGCACTTGGGACGAACAGGAATGCGTTCAAACACATCTGTCACCACGTGGATATGCATCGACTGCTGCTTCTCCAAAAGCCAATTTACTTTCATTGAATCTTTGAGGGCAAACTGGGGAGAAGTGGGTTGATGCATATGATCAGGTATGAGGTGGAAGGAGCTGAGTGACGAGAAGTGGGTTGATGCATATGATCAGGTGTTGAGGTGGAAGGAGCTGAGTGACGAGAAGTGGGTTGATGCATATGATCAGGTGTTGAGGTGGAAGGAGCTGAGTGACGAGAAGTGGGTTGATGCATATGATCAGGTGTTGAGGTGGAAGGAGCTGAGTGACGAGAAGTGGGTTGATGCATATGATCAGGTGTTGAGGTGGAAGGAGCTGAGGGACGAGAAGTGGGTTGATGCATATGATCAGGTGTTGCGGTGGAAGGAGCTGAGTGACGAGAAGTGGGTTGATGCATATGATCAGGTGTTGCGGTGGAAGGAGCTGAGTGACGAGAAGTTGGTTGATGCATATGATCAGGTGTTGAGGTGGAAGGAGCTGAATGACGAGAAGTGGGTTGATGCATATGATCAGGTGTTGCGGTGGAAGGAGCTGAGTGACGAGAAGTGGGTTGATGCATATGATCAGGTGTTGAGGTGGAATGAGCTAAGTGACGAGAAGTGGGTTGATGCATATGATCAGGTGTTGAGGTGGAAGGAGCTAAGTGACGATAAGTGGATTGATGCATATGATCAGGTGTTGAGGTGGAAGGAGCTGAGTGACGAGAAGTGGGTTGATGCATATGATCAGGTGTTGAGGTGGAAGGAGCTGAGTGACGAGAAGTTGGTTGATGCATATGATCAGGTGTTGCGGTGGAAGGAGCTGAGTGACGAGAAGTTGGTTGATGCATATGATCAGGTGTTGCGGTCGAAGGAGCTGAGTGACGAGAAGTGGGTTGATGCATATGATCAGGTGTTGAGGTGGAAGGAGCTGAGTGACGAGAAGTGGGTTGATGCATATGATCAGGTGTTGAGGTGGAAGTAGCTGAGTGACGAGAAGTGGGTTGATGCATATGATCAGGTTTTGCGGTGGAAGGAGCTGAGTGACGAGAAGTTGGTTGATGCATATGATCAGGTGTTGAGGTGGAAGGAGCTGAGTGACGAGAAGTGGGTTGATGCATATGATCAGGTGTTGAGGTGGAAGGAGCTGAGTGACGAGAAGTGGGTTGATGCATATGATCAGGTGTTGAGGTGGAAGGAGCTGAGTGACGAGAAGTGGGTTGATGCATATGATCAGGTGTTGAGGTGGAAGGAGCTGAGTGACGAGAAGTTGGTTGATGCATATGATCAGGTGTTGCGGTGGAAGGAGCTGAGTGACGAGAAGTGGGTTGATGCATATGATCAGGTGTTGAGGTGGAAGGAGCTAAGGGACGAGAAGTGGGTTGATGCATATGATCAGGTGTTGAGGTGGAAGGAGCTGAGGGACGAGAAGTGGGTTGATGCATATGATCAGGTGTTGAGGTGGAAGGAGCTGAGTGACGAGATCTCATCTTCCTTTTTCCCCCGCGAAAACTTCTTTCAGTTTTCTTTTTGATTAATTGAAGTGTTCTACATCGTGCAAGAATTTTACTACTAAGGAGATAGCTATCAGCAGGAAGGTTACGCAGCTGGCGCAGTCCAGTGGATGAATATTGGATGCAGGGCATTTCTTTCAAGTTAATAAAAACTACTCAAAACATACAAACACTTTTTTGGCTTGAATTGTGGCCGCACAGTGTTCCACATAGTGTTATTTAGAAATTATTTCCTTTTTAAAATTCAAAATGTCCTCCTATCACATCGAAGATATTGCTTTCAATCCCTCTCAACTTAAAAAAAAACATGAATTCTCCCTCCGCTATAAAAAGTAGTTCTGCTTTCGCGTGTTATTCATTCTTCATGTCAACTCACTACACCATTGTGTCGTGAGAATAAATATTAGTGTCGTGTGAAAAATCTTTGTTATTACCATGATTACCATGGTCTATTACAATATCTATTGTATGTGAAATTTATGAAGTGTATATAAAGGACAGTAGTGGGGAAAAGATTTTTTTAAAGAAGGGTGGAGAGGTTTCTGACGTCATATTTGAGGGTAGAAGCGATAGTATAACTTTTTGTGATGTTGGAGGAGGGCGTGAAAAATGGGTATTTGAATGACTTAATTTATGGATGGCCACACAAGTCTGCAGAGACCAGATCAGAGAAACGTCTACAGTCTGCATAGACTAGATCAGAGAAACGACTACAGTCTGAAGAGACTAGATCAGAGAAATGACTACAACCTGCATAGACTAGATCAGAGAAACGACTACAGTCTGAAGAGACTAGATCAGAGAAACGACTACAGTCTGCAGAGACTAGATCAGAGAAACTTTTAACGTCTGCAAGGACTACATCAGAGAAACGACTACAGCCTGCAGAGACTAGATCAGAGAAACGTTTACAGTCTGTAAGGACTACATCACAGAAACGACTACAGTCTGCAGAGACTAGATCAGACAAACGACTACAGTCTGCAGAGACTAGATCAGAGAAACGACTACAGTCTGCAGAGACTAGATCAGAGAAACAACTACAGTCTGCAGAGACTAGATCAGAGAAACGTCTACAGTCTGCAGAGAATAGATCAGAGAAACGACTACAGTCTGCAGAGACTAGATCAGAGAAACGACTACAGTCTGCAGAGACTAGATCAGAGAAACGACTACACTCTGCAGAGACTAGATCAGAGAAAAGACTACACTCTGCAGAGACTAGATCAGAGAAAAGACTGCACTCTGCAGAGACTAGATCAGAGAAACGACTACACTCTGCAGAGACTAGATCAGAGAAACGACTACACTCTGCAGAGACTAGATCAGAGAAACAACTACACTCTGCAGAGACTAGATCAGAGAAAAGACTGCACTCTGCAGAGACTAGATCAGAGAAAAGACTGCACTCTGCAGAGACTAGATCAGAGAAAAGACTGCACTCTGCAGAGACTAGATCAGAGAAAAGACTACACTCTGCAGAGACTAGATCAGAGAAACAACTACACTCTGCAGAGACTAGATCAGAGAAAAGACTGCACTCTGCAGAGACTACATCAGAGAAAAGACTGCACTCTGCAGAGACTAGATCAGAGAAACGACTAAACTCTGCAGAGACTAGATCAGAGAAAAGACTGCACTCTGCAGAGACTAGATCAGAGAAACGACTACACTCTGCAGAGACTAGATCAGAGAAACGACTACACTCTGCAGAGACTAGATCAGAGAAACGACTACACTCTGCAGAGACTAGATCAGAGAAACGACTACACTCTGCAGAGACTAGGTCAGAGAAACGACTACACTCTGCAGAGACTAGATCAGAGAAACAACTACACTCTGCAGAGACTAGATCAGAGAAAAGACTGCACTCTGCAGAGACTAGATCAGAGAAACGACTACACTCTGCAGAGACTAGATCAGAGAAACGACTACACTCTGCAGAGACTAGATCAGAGAAACGACTACACTCTGCAGAGACTAGATCAGAGAAACGACTACACTCTGCAGAGACTAGATTTTCAAAATACACGCTGAGAGCTCTACGTGAAGACAATATTATATAGCACAGCTCAACTATAGTTGGCTGTGTTACTTAGTAGTGTGTGATCTATAGCTATGTGTTACTTAGTAGTGTGTGATCTATAGCTATTACATTGTATGAGTATAGGGATGATTTTCTAAATACGAATTATAACATGACATTTCACTTGTGTAATAAATGTACAAAATGAATGTATATGTGTGCCGTATTTGCGCACGTATATCTGTGAATCTGTGTGTGTGTGTGTGCGTTTTTATATGTGTGTTTGTCAGGTGTTGTGTATGTATATTTTGTGTGTGTGTATGTGAGGGAAAAGGGAAGAGAGAGAGAGAGTAATATATATACAGAATCAAAGAGAAGGGTGGAGAGATAATAGAAAGATTGAATAAGAAAGAAAAGGAGAAAGAGAGAGAAATAGATAGAGAAAGAATTAAGGAGGAAATGAATGAGATAGAAATAAATGTCGGAAAGAAAGATAGATATTTTGAAAGAGAAAGATAAGGTGAGAGGTGATGAGAGTAATGTAGAGATAAAGGGGGGTGGTGAGAGTAATATGGAGATGAGTGAAGGCGAGTGATAGAAGGATAGCGAGTAAGAGAGGGATCTATTAAGAGAAAGAAAGAGAAAGAGAGAGAGAGAGAGAGAGTGTGTGAGAGAGAAGAACAGAAAAAGAACACACAAAAAAGAGTTATGAGAGAGCACGAAAGAGAAAGGGTGAACGAGTAAAAAGATATATAATGAGCGAGATGGAGCAGGAAAAGGAAAGAGAGAGAATGAGATAGAGAAAGACATAGAGAAAGAGAGAGAGAGAGATAAAGAAAAACATAGAGAAAGAGAGAGAGAGATAAAGAAAGACATAGAGAAAGAGAGAGAGATAAAGAAAAACATAGAGAAAGAGAGAGAGAGATAAAGAAAGACATAGAGAAAGAGACAGAGAGATAAAGAAAGACATAGAGAAAGAGAGAGAGAGATAAAGAAAGACATAGAGAAAGAGAGAGAGAGATAAAGAAAGACATAGAGAAAGAGAGAGAGAGATAAAGAAAGACATAGAGAAAGAGAGAGAGAGATAATGAAAGACATAGAGAAAGAGAGAGAGAGATAAAGAAAGACATAGAAAAAGAGAGAGAGAGATAAAGAAAGACATAGAGAAAGAGAGAGAGAGATAAAGAAAGACATAGAGAAAGTGAGAGAGAGATAAAGAAAGACATAGAGAAAGGGAGAGAGAGAGATAAAGAAAGACATAGAGAAAGGGAGAGAAAAAAGTGATATAGTGATAGAAAATAAGAGAATGAGGTACGGGTTTTTATTGGGAAATGTTTTCAAAGTTTGCATTTGGTTAGAAGACATCAAAGTAATGTGTCAAACTTGGTTAAAAGACATCAAAGTAATGTGTCAAACTTGGTTAGAAGACATCAAAGTAATGTGTCAAACTTGGTTAGAAGACATCAAAGTAATGTGTCAAACTTGGTTAGAAGACATCAAAGTAATGTGTCAAACTTGGTTAGAAGACATCAAAGTAATGTGTCAAACTTGGTTAGAAGACATCAAAGTAATGTGTCAAACTTGGTTAGAAGACATCAAAGTAATGTGTCAAACTTGGTTAGAAGACATCAAAGTAATGTGTCAAACTTGGTTGTATCATTAAGCCGGGCATACAATTAACATGTCAAACTTTATTGTATCAATAAACCTTAAAGAAAATAACATTTAAAACTGGATTGTATCAGTTTAGTTATTACATGGTACATGTTCAGTTTCAGTATATTGATAAATAAATATTTTAACTTACACCAAATTTTTACAATTATGACAAACTGTAGAAAATTAACTTCAGATTCTTGATTTGATCAGTGAGCGTGGGGCATGGAATCATCAAGCACAACGCTACAAAATTGAATAAAAACTTGTCAATTAAGGGGAAGCTACTGTTTTGTACTTATGGAAAAAATACAATTTTTTGAGTTATCTTTCTTTGATGACTTCCAGAATAATTGTGAAATGAAAAATACAAATGTATTTTATTTTCATTCGGAATGAATTATATAACAGAATTATAAATTTGAACAATTTCTTAATTTTCATATGTTATTTTTTGTTGTATGTCCCACTAATAAAAATTACTAATAGTTTTAGAATAACCGGGCAACAGTTCTTAGACACTTATTACAAAGATCAATCACAAAATAACTGGATATGTCTGAGTCTCATTAAAATATTCTCTCTCATTGAAACCAGTAATTTACTGTTTTATGTTTTGACTCAGTTTTGAGAAGATTTCTAAGTCTAAAAACATTTCAATATGTTTTTCTTATATCAAGTGAATCCATATTACCATATACAGCCATTATAACAAATACCAGTAAATATCATTTTAACATGTGCAACTATTATATCAATG
Source organism: Lymnaea stagnalis (assembly GCA_964033795.1). NCBI lineage: Eukaryota > Metazoa > Mollusca > Gastropoda > Lymnaeidae > Lymnaea > Lymnaea stagnalis. Next base: position 497,456 of record CAXITT010000056.1, read on the forward strand.
TTACCATTATAATAAGTGTTACCTATTTATCAAGTTTATCAATTATGCATTGTGCTAACATGACATGATGTGCTTCCATTATATCATGTGCAACAATTACATTGTCACCATTACATTAATTGCACCACTATATTATGTGCTACGATTATATCAAGTTCATCCACTATTGCACATTCTACCACTATATATAAAGTGCATCCATTACACCATGTAATACCATTATATCAAGTGCATACATTACACTATTTGCTACCACTATATGAAGATCATACATTACATCATGTGCTACCACAATATCAAATGCAACAATTGTGTCCATGTGCTACCACTATATGAAATGCTACCATTGTGTCCATGTGCTACCACTAAATCAAATGCTACCATTGTGTCCATGTGCTACCACTATCAAACTTGGTTAGAAGACATCAAAGTAATGTGTCAAACTTGGTTAGAAGACATCAAAGTAATGTGTCAAACTTGGTTAGAAGACATCAAAGTAATGTGTCAAACTTGGTTAGAAGACATCAAAGTACTGTGTCAAACTTGGTTGTATCATTAAGCCGGGCATACAATTAACATGTCAAACTTTATTGTATCAATAAACCTTAAAGACAAATAACATTTAAAACTGGATTGTGTCAGTTTAGCTATTACATTGTACATGTGCAGTTTCAGTATATTGATAAATAAATATTTTAACTTACACCAAATTTTTACAATTATGTCAAACTGTAGAAAATTAACTTCAGATTCTTGATTTGATCAGTGAGCACGGGGCATTGAATAATCAAGCAAAACGCTACAAAATTGAATAAAAACTTGTCAATTAAGGGGAAGTCACTGTTTTGTACTTACGGAAAAAATACAATTTGTTGAGTTATCTTTCTTTGATGATTTCCAGAATTATTGTGAAATGAAAAATACAAATGTATTTTATTTTCATTCGGTATGAATTATATAACAGAATTATAAATTTCTTAATTTTCCTCTGTTATTTTTTGGTGTATGTCCCACTACTGATAATAATAATGACTAATAGTTTTAGAATAACCGGGCAACAGTTCTTAGACACTTATTACAAAGATCAATCACAAAATAACTGGATATGTCTGAGTCTTATTATTAAAATATTCTCTCTCATTGTAACCAGTCATTTACTGTTTTATGATTTGCCTCAGTTTTGAGAAGATGTCTAAGTCTAAAAACATTTCACTATGTTTTTCTTATATCAAGTGCATCCATATTACCATATACAGCCATTATAACAAATACCGGTAAATATCATTTTAACATGTGCAACTATTATATCAATGTTACCATTATAATAAGTGTTACCTATTTATCAAGTTTATCAATTATGCATTGTGCTAACATGACATGATGTTCTTCCATTATATCATGTGCTACAATTACATTGTGACCATTACATTAATTGCACCACTATATTATGTGCTACGATTATATCAAGTTCATTCACTATTGCACGTTCTACCACTAAATATAAAGTGCATCCATTACACCATGTAATACCATTATATCAAGTGCATACATTACACTATTTGCTACCACTATATGAAGATCATACATTGAATCATGTGCTACCACAATATCAAATGCAACAATTGTGTCCATGTGCTACCACTATATGAAATGCTACCATTGTGTCCATGTGCTACCACTAAATCAAATGCTACCATTGTGTCCATGTGCTACCACTATATCAAGTGCATCCATTATTCCATGTGCTACCACTATATGAAATGCTATCATTGTGTCCATGTGCTACCACTAAATCAAATGCTACCATTGTGTCCATGTTCTACCACTATATCAAGTGCATCCATTATTCCATGTGCTACCACTATATGAAATGCTACCATTGTGTCCATGTGCTACCACTAAATCACATGCTACCATTGTGTCCATGTGATACCACTATATCAAGTGCATCCATTATTCCATGTGCTACCACTATATGAAATGCTACCATTGTGACCATGTGCTACCACTATATCAAGTGCATTCATTACGCCTGTGCTACCATTACATCAGAGTCCACCAGGACCGTAGACATAGATCGGGTACAGTGCCCTCAGGAACATATATCGACAAAAGTTAAAGATTAAATGAAAATGTTTGCCCCCCCCCCCTTCCCAAACAGTGTTGTTTTGAAACTATCATACAATAGAAACAATGACGTCAGAGTCACGAGTAAAATCTTGGTGTTACTATTTGATCACTGGGAATTTTAGAAGACGTTAAGAAAATATAAGACATCAATTAACTGACTTTGATATTTTAATTAAATTTGAACATTATATCAAATAATGGACTGTGTTATTTTACACCTAATGAACAATGTATCAATATTGGACTGTGTTATTTTACACCTAATGAACAAGGTATCAATAAATGGACTGTGTTTTTTTACGCCTAATTAACAAGGTATCGATAAATGGACTGTGTTATTTTATGTCTAAAGAATCAATAAATAAACTGTGTTACTTTAGACCTAATGAAGAAAATATCAATAAATGGACTTAGGTACATAGCTTCCAGCGTCACATGTTAACTAGAAGACTGTCAGGTTTTATTGAGATGATTGAATACATAAGGATTAAATCAGTTGTAATATTTCAATGCTACAATCTAGAACAACTACATTGTTGTCAAAGATATTTTATCATTTCCCTGTCTGTATGTAAAGCGGAAAATTACCGATTTAAGTTGAGCCAAACACTAATGGGAGACACACTGACCAGCCTGGATGCTGTAGCAATATGACGCTGTTGTACGTGACTAGATGTCAACCACCAGCCACTGATGGGAGCCAAACTGACCAGCCTTGATGCTGTAGCAAAATGAGGCTGTTGTACGCGACTAGATGTCAACCACCAGCCACTGATGGGAGCCAAACTGACCAGCCTGGATGCTGTAGCAATATGAGGCTGTTGTACTCGACTAGATGTCAACAACCAACCACTGATGGAAGACATACCGACCAACCAAGAGGTTGCAGTGATATCAGGTTGTAGTTCACAACTAGATGTCAACCATCAGCCAGTGATGGGAGACATACCGACCAACCCGGAGGTTGCAGTGATATCAGGTTGTTGCATTAATGTAATTATTTGTTGTAAGGAATGATTGCTTACCAACTTTCAGCTGTCTATATTGTAAATTTTACTATCCATATGTTATAAAGAAACACTTAAATATTATAATCTTAAGTATCAATAAACATTAAGTCGTCAGTCATATGTCTGTGTATGTCAATATTAATATCAACATAAACAACAAACATACAAGAAATAACAACATACATTAAGTCTGTCATATGTCCGTGTATGTCAATAGTAATTTTAAAAAAACAACAAACAAACATACAAGAAACAACAAATCGAAATAATTTTATTTCTCAGTTTATTACATCTTATAAAAGTTGACAAAACGTGTTAAAATGGTACACAATAGAAGAAATGGTTTTAAATAGAACATATTTGATACATTTAATTGATTCAACAGTTTAGAGATAACATTTTAAAATAAAGTTTCTAACAAAATTGTAATATGTTATAAATACTTGAGATGTGATAGTTAAAGGTAGGGGCGCCGATACTGGAGGTGGGGGCGTTCATAGGGCTTGGTGTTGGGGTGGATGGTGTTGTCTAATACAACACTAAACAGTTGATACAACTTTGTATAAATGTATAGAATTATTTCAAACATTAAAACATTGTTTGTTGACATTAGCGATATTAGGGGAACTCCAGACCAACGCCACTAAAATTGTTTCCCTTAGAGTTGACCCCACTGTGGACATGGCGGCCATAAAACCAGCCATCATACCCCAGTGGGTGGACATAAGCCCCACTACTGCCTGGACATGTACTAGTTGTGTACGTGTACTTGGTATTACTAGCATACTCAACATCCTCCAACTCGACCACGTACCTGTTTATCCATTGTCCTACAGAGACCTGTTTAGGACATCCATGTGGATGTGATACTATGAATGTCAACTTGACCTCATCTCTAGAACTCTCGTATTTGTCGTTTACTTTCCTCCATAGATCATGCCAGTGGTACCACATCTTTACCAGTTTATCCAGTAAATCTACGTCACATGTTATACATTTCAACTCACACCTGTCACTCTCAATGTCTGCCCACTCCACCGTCCAGCCATCAAGAGTGACCAGTGGACTATCTTGTCTATCATAGAACAATCTACACGTGGTGTGTCTCGCCTCAAGGTCATCAAACACCACTTGTGTGGCCGTGTACATCCTTACCTCCCCCCACACTTTGCTGGGTGTGTCCGAGTGTTGACACTTGTGACATGGACAAGTTCCCTTGTTGTATTTCTTGATGAGTTCCTCTGTAAACTTGTCTACACGCCACACCATCCCAGTCCCTACCCTCATGACGTCACTTCCTCTCATGTTATAAAAGGCGTATGGGACTGTGGTGTTTGGCCAAAGTTCTGGTCTTTTTCTACTGGTCATTTTAACATCTACCCTGACAGTCAGGTCAGCTGAAGCTTTGATGTACTCAACAAGGTCGTTGTCATGGTGACCTTCAGGCAGGTGACTGATGTTAAAATCGTTGACCGGTACAAACTTTGTGTGACCTGGATTCTTCTTACATCCAACAAGATGTTTGTGTAGATCTGCTTCTCCACCTTCTGACACCTGGGTTTCACGTGTTCCTGACAAGGTGATAAAAGAAAGGACATTTTAATAAGATTATAATCAAATTATTCTAAGCCATTTCACATTTTAAGTCATTTTTAAACGTGTCCTTATTTAACATTTGTAAACAATAAAATCTTAATATATAAATTGACAAGTCAGTTTATGAGACATAGAATGTTGTATTACATACATCAATAGCAATGATTTGAAGTGTTGTATACAAGTAGATCAATGAGAATTATAACAACAAATAATTACCATAGAAAAGATCTGCTTCATCTTGCTTGTTACAAATGTCTTCACAACCCTCATCAGAGCCATCATCGTCTTGACTGTCATCTGTGCCATTATCGCCTTGACTGTCATCTGTGCCATTATCGTCTTGACTGTCATCTGTGCCACCCTCATCTTGACTGTCATCTGTGCCATTATCGTCATGACTGTCATCTGTGCCACCATATACTCGTCTATCATAAGTGACATTATCTGTATAGAGTGATAGTAGTTCATAAATATAAAACAGCAAAAGTATAGAGAAATTAGATTTCTAAATCTTAACATTTCTTTTTTTTTTTTTTCCTTTTCCTTTTTTAACCTTCCTCTCTAACAAATAACACTTCCACTTCCATTAAGCCATATTTTCTGTTTTCCCCCAACCGTGTTATTTCCTTCTCTCTATCTCTCTCTTTCTATTACCCCCGTTCTATCTTAGACTCAGACACACACACTTTTTTTGTCTTTATAAAATTGAAAACTAAAAGGATTTCATTTAAAATATGCCTTAACTAAGTAATATTATTATTAATATTTTACCATTAGGTTGTTTCAATATCTCTGATTCAGCCAGGGTCAATCTTTGGACAGTCTGCAAGTTAAAGTATTAATTATAAAATTAATTGGAGCCTCACATTTATTGTGTTACATTTAAATTAAATTTTAATTTGTCCGAATTTAACGTTCCAAATATACTATGCGTATGCAATTAATTATAAAAATTACGTTTCGATCAATTAGTTATATTTATCCTATTAAAAAACGACAAGTATTTAGTGTAATAATATTTAATTATATAATAATAAAATAAACGCACGCGAACATTAGTTGATGAAAATATTTGAGATTCAATATCTTCTATGTCCGTGCTTTAAAACGAATGCCATCTGCAACTCCAAAAGTATTTAGAAACGGATCGAGTAAATTGAATTATTGTAGATATGAATACAAATACCAAAAGCAATGCCCTTTAAAAATTTCGCAAACATAGTTAAACCTTTTTTCAACGAGATATATATAATATTTTTTTTTTAAGTTTGTTAGTTGAGGTTATTTTTATTAGAATAATGGTTTTAAATTAAAATAAAATTAACTTAAACAGGTATCGCATTTATTTGGTAATCGTACTTTGGCACTGAAACTCTACTTTTTAAAAATTAGACACTTTAAATAAAAGTGAAACAAAACGATCATCAAGTGTAACACTTATTGTTAAAATGAATTTTATTTGTTAAGGTATTAAAGTGTTAAAGTCTATTTTTATTATTATATTTGAACAAAAAAGTTTAAGACCTCCTTTATAAGCCGATCTGTTTCACTTTTAACTTTTGCACAAAAATATTCTTCTTTTTTTTGCCTCTTACTTTTAAATAAATCTAGTAACTAAGGAGACCGGAAGTTTTTCATCTTCAGGAAATCTGAACTAAAAGATAAAAGATAAAAACGATTTTTGAATCGTTAGCTTGATGCTATGACTGAAACATTGTCAAATAATGTGAACAATAAGGGCATACGGGGAGAAGGATCGAGAACCCCGCATATTAACTCGTCTTTTGAGTAGTCTAACCCAGCAACTTTGTCCAGCGTGTAGTTCATGCGTTTCCTCTTTGAGTTTAATATTATTAATTATAATTATATTATTGATAGGCCTACCAACCCATCTTGTCACTAGACTTAGTGTCTCGCCTCTGTAATAGGCCTACCAACCCATCTTGTCACTAGACTTAGTGTCTCGCCTCTGTAATAGGCCTACCTACCAATCTTGTTACTAGACTGAGTGTCTCGCCTCTGTAATAGGCCTACCTATCCATCTTGTCACTAGACTTAGTGTCTCGACTCTGTAATAGGCCTACATACATTACATTCATACATTTTCAACAGCAGACTTAACTATACTTTATAATTACTATTGTCGTGTCCCTGTAATAGGCATATCTAACTACTTATTAACCAGACTTGTACTGTACAAGTGTCTTGTCTCTATAATAGGCCAACCTACCTCCCTACTCATTAGATTTGAACAAGTAATTTAATTTGATGTATTCCACGCAATTTAATAATTTATATATTTACCATTTTTGGAGAATGAATATAATTATACATTTGTTCGAAAAAAGAAAAGATTTCCCACCCATTCTATCAAAATAGATGCACATTCAGTCATGGTGGCATACAACTTACACTACTACATCCTCAAGATTTTAAATTTAAATACACTACTTTAATCTAAAGTTTACAACAGATAAGACAAGAGCTGGCCCAGATAATGAGCCCTAGGTTGACACTACGTTCTGTGGGTACATATATAGATCATACTATAGTCCATACCATAGAAAATAGGCTATTAATTACAGCTAGTGTTATAAAATTATCCGTAATATACAAGATATGTAATGTATAAAATATACTATTTCCATGATGTTCATCTAATATTTAAAGTGGATGTAGACAAGGTAGTACTTGAAACAGGAAATGCATGTGGTAACTTCCTGTAATAATAGTGGATGTTTACAAGGTAGGACTTTATATATAGCAGTACCGAAGTGTTTTTATATAGAGCAGTACCGAAGCCAAGGGCACGGCTTACCATACTGTGCATACAATTTAACAGACATAATCATAAACAAAAAAATAACATAAATTAATTAAATAAAGCAAAACACATGTATATTTACTCCACACATTAATTGTGGTAACTTCATGTATTAATTGTGGATGTAGAAGAGTTAGGACTTTACACAGGAAATGCTTGTAGTAACCTACTCCATTAATAGTGGATGTTTACAAGGTATGACTTTATACATGAAATACTTGTGGTAAGCTCCTGTAGTGGATGTAGAAAAGTTTGGACTTTACACTGGAAGTACTTGTATCCTCCTGTATTAATAGGCCCTAAGTTACTCTAATGTCAAAAAGCTAGCATAACAGTATCAAATAAAATACATTTAAACTTAAGGATGTTTCCTTTCTGTGAATCTTGTGTAACTTACTTTTAATCAGTTTGTATGAAAATGTAAGAATAAATATATTAGCATGATGATGAGATCTGTATAAAATTAGGAAATCTATCATAAAATTCAGGATAAGAATTGGATATGGGATATAATGTAAAGTTGAAATAAAGCTGTTGATTAAAATGAATATTTCTTTGCCATGAAACTAACGATTGATTTAAGTGAAAATCCTTTAAGAGATACACATATATAACATTATTACATTTATTTTATTCTCTTTATTTAAATAAAATCTGACAAATTGATTAACTATTAGAATACATTGCTATAGACTTATGGATTTCCCATATATATTCATATATGTAATAAGGTTAAAATAGGGTTACACATGTATATAAATATATGTCATATGGTTAAAATTGTTGGTTACACATGTATATAAATATACGTCATACAGTTAAAATAATTGGTTACCTTTATTCTTTTATTTGTAGGGGCAAATACTTCTGATTCATTTTCTGATTGGTACAAACGCTTTAATTGTATCTGACTGCAAGAAGTATCTTCACATTTACAACCATCAGAGTCTAAACTGTCAAGTACTGTCTCTTTGTTGTCTTCAGATTTGCTCTTAATTACACCACTTTTGTCCATATTCCTTGAACATTCTTGCAGTGTATAATTTCTTTTTAATCTTGAATTATTCATTGTCACTGGCGATAGAATCTTCTACTTTTTGCTCACTTCTTCAATAATTGATTTTTAATTTTCTTGAAACCTGTTGAAATAAATTTATAATCGCATGCTTTATTTTAAATTAAAGTAAACAAATTGTATTAACTAATTTATTTTAGCATATATACACACTTTTGATACCAAAACAACAAAATGTAATGAGTTTAAATTTAATTTCAAAGATATTTAACTCTAAACACAAAACTCTTTCATGATACAAGCTAATATAGGCCTACAGTACATAATTACATAAAGCATGGCTCATAATCATTTAATTATCTGACATCAAAGTGTTATTATGTCTTGTCTTAGTTATGTCAATTGTACACAAAATAAAACATAAAATCTATTTTATATAAAAAGTTGAAAGAAATTTTGAAGATTTTTTTTTTTATAATTTAAGTTACTTGGATCAAAGTGAAATTCTAAAAAAATTTTTTTTTTTTTAATTATGGTAACATTACATTTTTAATAAGTCTCATTTGAATTATAAAAGATAAGTCATCTTTGCTTACAAAATAATTGTCAAAATATACAATTTGAAATATATAGAAGTTGATCATCAAAGGATACAATTTAAAATATCTAAAAATTGATATTCAAATTATAAAAATTGAAACATCTAGAATTTGATAAATAAATTCTGAAATTTACAACAACTAAACATTAATCATGACATTACACCATTTAAAAATCTAGAAGTTGATCATCAATTTTTGTAATTTAAAACATTTTGAAATTGATAATCAAATTACACCATTTGAAACATCTAGAAGTTGTATGCAATTTAAAACACTTTAAATTTGATCATCAACATTCTAGTACTTTTTAATTTATAAGTCATATGCTAAAAAAAATATTCCTTGTTATATGTGTAACACCTTTGATGGCGGATGTAGCCTATTTAAAAATGTTTATGTTTATTTAAAATTAAATTAAATAGGATTATAGTTCTTACCTTATGGTGGAAAAACAAATTTATTTAATTTTAAACATCATTGTTAGACAAATTCTGATATTAATTCTAGTAAAATTGTCAAATTGGCTGTGTCTGTTTGTTTTATTTGTAAATGTTTAATATATAACTATTTTAAGCCTCTCCTGTGATGATTATATAATTTAAAGAGCTAAATAAAAAAAACTCTTTTAATTATAATATTTATAATAACCATTTTAACATAAATTGCATTGTGACTAATTTAATAAAAAAAAAAAAAATTTGATTAGCTTATGTATTATGTTACTGAAAAATATTTAATTTGTAATTCTACTATTTAGAATATGATGTTTCCTGTTCCACATGTATTTTATTAATTTTTAAAATGTTTGTTTGTTAAAAATATATTAAAATTATTTGCCTATTTTTATTGAGTTAAATGAACCATTCATCTTAAAGATATATTTAGTGTGAAACTTTTAATAATTTCATTCCAAAATTTGTTGAAGTTCATTATAATTATATTAATATTTCAAACAAATCGTATTTGCATTATACTTGCATGTCTAAATTTAGTATATTAAAAATTGTCTCCTACATTTCAAATTTTATATAATTATTATTCCATATTATTCGTCATCCTATCATAATTTTTTAAAAATTGTTGCAAGATCCAATTTTATATATATATTTTAATACCATAAAATATCCTAAAAGTATTTTAATTACAATGTCTATTCATTAAAAATTCTAAACAGTTTCTTTATTTCATTTTTTCCTTTTAAATGCATACATATATATTGATTTATTGCATGAAACTTTTTTATTATATTTAATATGTAATAATTATAATTTTATAATTATACCATTATTCTTCTTTTCAAGTGATCTATCACTGTGATATGGTCATTAATATTTTAACATGAAACAGTTATACAATAAGTTTGACATGTCATAATTTGAGAATCGATTAATTCAATATGGAGTAAGGGGTTTCAATTAAAAAAAAAATAAACTATCAACTTGTAAATTTTAAAATTATTTTCTCATCTTAAAAAGAGGATGTAATAATATTTCAATATTTTTTCAAATAAAATATCTATTTTTAAGAATTTATTTGTAATGGATATTTTCTATTGAAAAAAAAAATTGTTTTTATTCTTTGTCATAGTCTACATATATAATATGTTCTGATATTCTTTATTCTTCACAGCACACATATGTAACGTGTTAAAATTTGCTTTATGCTTCACAGCATGCTCATGTAGTTTTTACCACCAAATATAAAAATAAATAATATCATACTTTCAAAATAAATAAAATAATTTTTTGAAAGAAATCATTTTATAGTTCATTTTTGTTCACAAATACAAGAAATCATAAAATATAGTTTTTTTTGTTTTTGTTTTATTTTTTTACATAATAATTTTGTTTAAATGTTACTGTAATTTTTGTATATTAATAAAAAAATATCAACCTTTTTTAAACTCATTTTCTATAAATTGTGTCTTGAATGGAACCTTCAAAAAATATATAAAGTTGTTTATTTTTGTTAGTATAACATCATGACTATTAGTGTTCAATCATCGATAAGTAAAAAAAAATCCCCAAAAATTCATGTGGCGTTGTAATATGAGTCATGAATTAAGACAGGAACTATTTTTTTCAGTCAAATTGAAAGAATATTAAATTAAGATTGATTTAAAGTGGATTCATTAGTGTGGACATTTCTAGAGCTTTTAGTGAAATAATTCTTCTTCTTCAGGTCATCAATATAAAATAATTACTTTTCTAAATTTCGTCTTTCGTGAAGTGAGATATTATTTAACTTTATGAAAATATCTATTTGAAGTTACTCCTAAAATAAAAAGGATGTGTGAAGAACACTGAATTTATTTTTTTTTTAAAATGAAGAATGTTACATCATAGACATATAACCTGTAGTAATATTAATATGAACAAGACTGCCGGCACAATAAATACCACAGGTTACACAATGAGTACAACACAAGTTACACAATAAATACAACACAAGTTACACAATAAAAACAACACAGGTTACACAATGAATACAACAGGTTACACAATAAATACAACAGGTTACATAATGAATACAACATGTTACACAATGAATACAACAGGTTACACAATGAATACAACAGGTTACACAATGAATTCAACAGGTTACACAATGAATTCAACAGGTTACACTGTATATGCAATAGGTTACACCATAAATACAACAGGTTACAATTTATATGCAGTAGATTACACAATAAATACAACAAGCTACACAATAAATACAAGGTTACACAATAAATACAACATGTTACACAATAAATAAAAGGTTACAAAATAATTACAACAGTTTACACAATAAATGTATAACATGTTTAAAAATAAATACTACACATTACAGTCTAACAAATACCAAATGCAAAATATATTATACCGTTTAATATAAATATAAAAATTCTTGTGTCTATATTTTTATGACTTTGTTATTATTTGATAAATAATTTCTAATTTATGAAAAAAAATTACGTTAACTTTATCTAAGAATACTTACCTTTATATTATATTTGTGAAATAGTGATGTGAATTAGATTTTTTTACCTGTGAATACATAGCGTATAATACTTAATATTTGTGTATATATACACAAGAACCAAGTAGACCATAATATATTACAAAAGAAAAATCTACATTAAATATTTTTCACAGTTCAGTTACTTTGTGTAACGTTCCATTTATTTAAGCAGCTCAGTAATTTATACTCTAGAATAATGTTTTTACCCATGTGTATTGTATGTGTTAATAAAAGTATTTAAATACTTTATACTCAAAATGTGTTTTATCCATTAATCTATGATCACATTTGATCTGTAGAACAAATTTTCAAACATTTGATACATGATTTTTTAAACACAATTAATTCTTTTTTAAAATCTTAACAGTAATGGAGGTTTACTTTTAACATATTTTTTTAGATTTTTTTTTTTTTTTTTTTTTGTTTTAAGTTTTTTGTAAATTTAATTTTAATAAAATAGTTTTAGAAGCAAATTCAGAAGGCTAAGGAAAAAGGGGTGAAAATACAAAAGACAGAGTGTTTGACAAGGGCAAGGATTTTTTTTTTATTTATTTTTTTAAATTTTTTTTTTTTTTTTTTTTGTGTTTTAAGTTTTTGGTAAATGTAATTTTAATAAAATAGTTTTAGAAGCAAATTCAGAAGGCTAAGTCAGAAGGGGTGAAAATACATAAGACAGAGTGTTTGACAAGGGCAAGGTTTAGTGGGTGATTAGTATGGGGTTAAAGGGGCAAGAACTAGTAAAAATTTGGTAGTAGGCGGCAAGAACTCGTGAGTAGTTGGTAGTAGAGGCAAGAACAAGTGACTAGTTGATAGTAGGAGCAAGAACTAGTGAGTAGTTGGTAGTAGGGGCAAGAACTAGTGAGTAGTTGGAAGTAGGGCCAAGAACTAGTGAGTAGGTAGTAGGGGCAAGAAATAGTGAGTAGTTGGTATTAGGGGCAAGAACTAGTGAGTAGTTGGTATTAGGGGCACGAACTAGTGAGTAGTTGGTAGTAGGGGCAAGAACTAGTGAGTAGTTGGTATAAGGGGCAAGAACTAGTGAGTAGTTGGTATTAGGGGCAAGAACTAGTGGGTAGTTGGTATTAGGGGCAAGAACTAGTGAGTAGTTGGTAGTAGGGGCAAGAACTAGTGGGTAGTTGGTATTAGGGGCAAGAACTAGTGGGTAGTTGGTATTAGGGGCAAGAACTAGTGAGTAGTTGGTAGTAGGGGCAAGAACTAGTGGGTAGTTGATTGTAGGGGGCAAAGACAAGTGTGTAGTTGGTAGTAAGGGTGATAACTAGTGGGTTGTTGGTTTTAGGGTCAAGAACTAGGGATTTGTTGGTCAGTAGGGGAGCTAGGTGACAGAGAATAATGGGTAGTTTGTTAGTAAGTGGTCCAGATGGAAGAGGGGAGGAATATGGGGTGGTTGGTCAGTATGGTGGGCAGGGGGTGGTTGTTCAGTATGGTGGGCAGGGGTGGATGGTCAGTATGGTGGGCAGGGGGTGGTTGGTCAGTATGGTGGGCAGGAGCAAACACAACTGGAATGAATTTAGGTCATGCCCCGCTATTGAGTAGTTAAAGATGACTTTGATCATTCTTATACCTAATTTTAGCACTTCTCATCCAACAGTTTGACACTCAATTTCTGCAGCACCCTTTACCCAAGCTGATCAATGTTACAGTATGGGATTGAATATCAGGTGGTGCCAAATTATTACCTTGGGGCAGGTCACAACAGGAGTGAATTCATTGGGCGATATAATACCTCTCAAATTATTACCATGGGTGACGTCACACCCGGAGTGAATTCACTGGGCGACATAATACCTCTCAAATTATTACCATGGGGCACGCCACAACCGGATTGAATTCACTGGGCGACATAATACCTCTCAAATTATTACTATGGGGTAAGCCACAACCGGATTGAATTCACTGGGCGACATAATACCTCTCAAATTATTACAGTGGGGCATGCCACAATCGGATTGAATTCACTAGGCACTATACTAACTCTCAAATTATTACCGCGTGGCACGTCACAAGCGTCGGAAATTCACTGGGTATTATAATACCTCTCAAAGACCTTAACAATTTCATTCCCATGATCAAAAATCTATAGAAACAGTGAATGAATTCAAGTTTTCTCCAACTTGTTTTGAGGGGAACCATCTACCAAGAACCCCTTTACCGCCGAAGGGATATTGACATTTGACATCCTACAGATTTCTGCCATGCTGCCTTATAAAATTGATTTCCAACTTAGTGCTGATAGATACACTCCCTAGTGACGTAGATAGTATTAGTGTTAATGCTGATAGATACACTCCCTAGTGACGTAGCTAGTATTAGTGTTAGTGCTGTTAGATACACTCCCTAGTGACGTTGCTAGTATTAGTGTTAGTGCTGATAGATACACTCCCTAGTGACGTAGCTAGTATTAGTGTTAGTGCTGATAGATACATTGCCAAGTGGCGTAGCTAGTATTAGTCATGGTGGCCCAAGATTTTGCCGCTCTCCCTTACACGATACAAACTCTGCAGTTGTCCAAAAATGCCATACCTCCATATAAATAGAAAGTGACATCTGGGTGGACCACCCCCACCGCCCCATTTCTTCGTCACAGCTTAAAATAGACAACGCTTTTTTGTGTCAGGGGACCTCTTTCATTTTTACCCAAACCCCCTTTTTTCAACTCGGAAACACATTATTTTCAACCATTAAAATCAATAAAATCCATTTTGGCACTTTCGCTAGTAATGATGCCCGTGTATTTTTGTCCAATTTGTACAAACATATTTAACTATCTGTCTATCTGTCTACATCTACGTCACGAATTTATATCTCTTTGTCATATTACCATGCGAGTGATGTGACATGTCACATAAGTCTTATGTTATATCATTAGATTTTAGCATTAGGACGTTCTCATTAGTATTTAATATCTCCTACATATCATCATACAATAGTAAAACAAACAAGACATGTCAGTTTAAGCCTTATTTTATATCATTGGATTACAGCAGCAGGACGTCATAATTAGATTTTAACATCTTCCACCTATGATCATACAATAGCAAAATAAACAAGACATGTCACATAAGTCTTACGTTAAATCATTAGATTGCAGATGTTGGACTTCCTCATTAGTATTTAACATCTCCTAAATATCATCATACAATAGTGAAACAAACTACAAGAAATGACCATCAGCGGGAGTGGACAAGTAACTTCTGGATATGAATGATAGGTTTGTTTGGCAAGACTGATCAAATGAGACCAATATAATATATTTAGTTTATAGCTTAACACATATCACATATATGAATGATAGGTTTGTTTGGCAAGACTGATCAAATGAGACCAATATAATATATTTAGTTTATAGCTTAACACATATCACATATATGAATGATAGGTTTGTTTGGCAAGACTGATCAAATGAGACCAATATAATATATTTAGTTTATAGCTTAACACATATCACATATATGAATGATAGGTTTGTTTGGCAAGACTGATCAAATGAGACCAATATAATATATTTAGTTTATAGCTTAACACATATCACATATATGAATGATAGGTTTGTTTGGCAAGACTGATCAAATGAGACCAATATAATATATTTAGTTTATAGCTTAACACATATCACATATATGAATGATAGGTTTGTTTGGCAAGACTGATCAAATGAGACCAATATAATATATTTAGTTTATAGCTTAACACATATCACATATATGAATGATAGGTTTGATGGCAAGACTGATCAAATGAGACCAATATATTATATTTAGTTTATAGCTTAACACATATCACATATATGAATGATAGGTTTGTTTGGCAAGACTGATCAAATGAGACCAATATAATATATTTAGTTTATAGCTTAACACATATCACATATATGAATGATAGGTTTGATGGCAAGACTGATCAAATGAGACCAATATATTATATTTAGTTTATAGCTTAACACATATCACATATATGAATGATAGGTTTGTTTGGCAAGACTGATCAAATGAGACCAATATAATATATTTAGTTTATAGCTTAACACATATCACATATATGAATGATAGGTTTGATGGCAAGACTGATCAAATGAGACCAATATATTATATTTAGTTTATAGCTTAACACATATCACATATATGAATGATAGGTTTGTTTGGCAAGACTGATCAAATGAGACCAATATAATATATTTAGTTTATAGCTTAACACATATCACATATATGAATGATAGGTTTGTTTGGCAAGACTGGTCAAATGAGACCAATATAATATATTTAGTTTATAGCTTAACACATATCACATATATGAATGATAGGTTTGTTTGGAAAGACTGGTCAAATGAGACCAATATAATATATTTAGTTTATAGCTTAACACATATCACATATATGAATGATAGGTTTGTTTGGCAAGACTGCTAAAATGAGGCCAATATCATATATTACGTTTTTATAGCTTATCACATATCACATATAATGAATGCTCTCACCATTTAAGGGAGTATTGCATTTACAGTAGCCAGGTACAAGATAACTTTTAAAATGGCCGCTGATTAAATAATTTCAGAATAGAATTTTCCGATTGTCTGACCACGACCTACGAGAACTCAAGGCCTGAGCACAAGGTGCGTGAATTTAATTGACGTCACATCAGAGAGGTCATCGTTGAGAAAGTCTTTTACCTACTGTCTTAGAGAGTAGCACTTGGGTTTGAGGACACTAGCTGTAACTTTTTGTTGTAATTCATATTGTGGGTTAATCTTTCTTTTGTTAAAAATATTAACAGTGCGCTGTTGTTCAAATTCTAAACATTGGAAATGGTGTACACATGTTTTGTCCGATTTTGCAAGAAAAAAGTATTAACAATTTGATTCTCCCTATCACTTGCTATCAAACATGATTTTTCTATAAAACCGAATAAATGGGAAGTTTATACATACAGAAAATATGACAGAGATTCGAGTTTGTTTAAAAAATAATTTAAGTTCATAAAGGCAGTTGTCAATAAAAATAGTATGCATTATTTAATGGGGCCAATCACCTTTCAAACTATTAAAACACATGCATTAACTTCTGTACAGTGCATTCCCAAACGACCAAATGTATTACTTTTATTTTTAACTAAAAAATTTATAAAATCTTATTTTTTTCTTTCATACTCTTCATCAATTTTTAAACTTTCCTGCGTTGCAGCTAGAACACTTTTACTCTCTAATTTTTGCTTCTTTTTAACAGGACACTCACGTGATTGATTAGGCAAAGAATAGTAGACACCCAAAGAATATTGAAGGCACTGCATCTTCTGTTAAATGTGGCCTGGTCAATGAAGAAGGAATACATTTTTTAGACTTTAATTGATTCAGGGAAGCTATGTATAGATTAAGGCAGGCAGGATTTAAACTTAAACAAAAAAATGTTTTTTGTTTTTTTTCAACTTTAAATCTGAGGTCCGATTCTTAGGCCATGTAGTATCAGGAGAAGGAGTGACGACTGATCCGGAGAAAGTTGAAACAAGCATTATTTGACGAGAACACAAAACGTATTTTCTTTGAGAAGCTTTCTTTGAATGGCGTCTTACTTTAGAAAATGGATAAAGGGGCATTCGACTATAACTTTGACACTTAATATCAGTTGTTAGAAGGAAGGAACACTAAGATTTTGGAGTGGAATGACGACTGTGAAATTGCATTTTCTCAGTTAAAACAATGTTTGGTGTCATCTGAAGTTATGGCACAGCAACAATACAAGGGTTGTAGTTAAAGCAATGTTTGGTGTCATTTGAAGTTATGGCACAGCAATATTACAAGGGTTGTAGTTAAAGCAATGTTTGGTGTCATCTGAAGTTATGGCACAGCAACAATACAAGGGTTGTAGTTAAAGCAATGTTTGGTGTCATCTGAAGTTATGGCACAGCAACAATACAAGGGTTGTAGTTAAATTAATGTTTGGTGTCATCTGAAGTTATGGCACAGCAACAATACAAGGTTTGTAGTTAAAGCAATGTTTGGTGTCATCTGAAGCTATGGCACAGCAACAATACAAGGGTTGTAGTTAAAGCAATGTTTGGTGTCATCTGAAGTTATGGCACAGCAACAATACAAGGGTTGTAGTTAAAGCAATGTTTGGTGTCATCTGAAGTTATGGCCCAGCAACAATAGAACGGTGGAAGTTTAATTATCGACTGTGTCGCAAGTGCCACGGTTATAGGGTTTACTCTGTCACAGATATAGTGGTCAAAGCAATATCGGCAAATGATGAAGAGACCAAAATACTACGCTAGCAAGTTTTTAAATCGAGTTGTATGACGTTATTGTGTAACTTGAAGTGAGCTCCTGGCAGTCGCCACATTTGCTAATCAATTTCCCCATTGTTTTCGGGGCCAAAAGTTTATGATGAGCTCAGATAATAGCTCCCTTAGGTGGTTGTTATATTTTCGTAACCCCGTTTATCAAATAGCAAGAAGGGAAGAACTTTCATCACAATTTGATTTTGACATTGAATACCGTAATGGCAACTTCCTTTTTTTTTCCAAGAGGTTAACCAGAAATTTGTCTGTTTTATAATAAGGACAACATATTAGAGGATCTTCCTTGTAAATGTTGCGACTTGTACACCAAGAGATTTCGACAATGGTTAGCATTTAATCAGTAATTCGACATCATTCCAGTATCCACCACTAAAAACCAGTTGCCAGCAGCAACTGTGTTGAAAATCATCGTAGTGACGACTCGCAGTAAAACACAGCCTCCTGTGAATGCACTTAACACCTCGTCAGGCGGGTCAACTACAGGTGATACTGGTCGAACAAAAAAAATTCCTCCGGACACGCCTTCGTTCAAAGTCAACCTATCGAATGACCGTGTTCTGAGTTGACATCAAACAGAAATGATCGGAATGCTGACCGATAGTCGGTTGCAGTGTGTGGTGCAGACAGTAGTAACTATAAGTTCTGTGAAGGGTTGCAGTGTGTGGAGCAGACTGTAGTAACTATAAGTTCTGTGAAGGGTTGCAGTGTGTGATGCAGACAGTAGTAAATATAGATTCTGTGAAGGGTTGCAGTGTGTGGTGCAGACAGTAGTAACTATAAGTTCTGTGAAGGGTTGCAGTGTGTGGTGCAGACAGTAGTAACTATAGATTATGTGAAGGGTTGCAGTGTGTGGTGCAGACAGTAGTAACTATAGATTCTGTGAAGGGTTGCAGTGTGTGGTGCAGACAGTAGTAACTATAAGTTCTGTGAAGGGTTGCAGTGTGTGGTGCAGATAGTAGTAACTATAAGTTCTGTGAAGGGTTGCAGTGTGTGGTGCAGACAGTAGTAACTATAGATTATGTGAAGGGTTGCAGTGTGTGGTGCAGACAGTAGTAACTATAGATTCTGTGAAGGGTTGCAGTGTGTGGTGCAGACAGTAGTAGCTATAAGTTCTGTGAAGGGTTGCAGTGTGTGGAGCAGACAGTAGTAACTATAGATTCTGTGAAGAGTTGCAGTGTGTGGTGCAGACAGTAGTAACTATAGATTATTTGAAGGGTTGTAGTGTTTGGTGCAGATAGTAGTAACTATAGATTATGTGAAGGGTTGTAGTGTTTGGTGCAGACAGTAGTAACTATAGATTATGTGAAGGGTTCACTGTTAAAAATGCAATGTAAAATAAAACATATTTACTGCAAAAGTACCCTTTATTGCTGTAAATTATCATTTCTTATTGTTATTTTTTTAAAAACAGTAAGGGAATGTAATCGATTTTCAATTACAATAAAAATCTGTTTAAAACCATGGTTAAAAATATGCAATGTAAAATAACACATATTTACATATATTTACATATTTACTGTAAAAGTACGCTATATTGCTGTAAATGATCATTTCTTATTTTTTATTTTAAACAGTAAGGGAATCTGTTTAAAACCAAGCCTTTAAAAAGATGACAAAATGACAATTTCTTTCATAATAAATTTGTCATAGTTAACTCTCTGCAGTATGGCGTTTTTTTTTTTCACATTTCTTAAAAATCTTAAGGAGATTTTTAAAAATAATTAATTAACTCATCTGAAATAGCTCTGATCTGATCAGTTATAAATATTAACTTGTTCATCTTTGACTCAGCTATCGTTATATATGTTTTGTATATTTTATTTTCTTAGTTATACAAATAATTGAAACATTATTGGAGAATTATTCTTTTTCGTTTTACCGGTATGCAAAATTTTGACCAAATTTTCACACAGTATGAAGAAAAAAAAAAACTCCTAGTTATAAAAGATTTAAAATTCATTTAAATAAAATAGTTCATCATCTAATACAATTCATAGTCAAACATTCTATGAAAAATCAAAAAGTTGTCAATATTTTAGCAAAACCTATATTTTGTCTTTTTTTTCCAAAAAATGCACCATAATTTTTCTTGTAATTAAAATTATGTTTTGTATGTAATGTAACATATTTTTAAAAATGCGTCTCCTAACTTTTAGATTTGTAAATTAAATATATTTATTGATCATTCTTGAGTGAAAGGTAACTAAGTAAATTTGATGATTATATAAATCACTCAAAACAAGAGTCGATATTTTTTTTTAAAAATGTTAAATGTACCGGTATTCCCTAATGTTAAAGTTAAAAAAAAAATAATAAAATGTTTCAGTACAATACTTCTAATTTTGATATTAATGCACAATACGATCAATTCCTTACTAATAATCTGATCTATTTTTTCCCATGTACCAGTATTTTTATATACCTTTGTTATAATCCTAACATAACAAGGGCCGATAGACTACAGTAGGCCTATTCCTTAATTATATTTATGGACACTGAAAAAATATTATTTCTTAAAACAGCTTGCATTTTTATTATAATAATTATAGTTGATAAATAAGAGCTTGTCCTGGACTTGATTTTCACATAAGATTGGGTATCATTTTTCACCACAGAACATTCACTTTCACCCAATAAAGAACCTGTGGAGAAAAAAATTGATAGATTCATAAATACAGAGGCGTAGCGTGGTGGGGGCAGGGGGCGGGACAGATGTCCCCGGGCGCCAGCTAGTTAGGGGCACCAAAATATGCTTTGATATTATTTTATTGATGAAAATAATGGGTTTGAGAGTTGAAAAAAAAGAAAAAGGGGCGCTAAAAATGGATCTTGTCCCCGGGCGCGAATCTTGTCCACGGGCGCCAAACATCCTCGCTACGCCTCTGCATAAATAAAATTAACTCTAATGGTATCAGTAATTAGTAACAGTATGCTACTATCTGTAAGGGAAAAATACCATTAATCCTAGAAAGAGCCGATGAAATGATGGATTTCTTCCGCTCCAGATCCTATCCTGAAACTACTCTGGTCTCAGCACTAGATCGCATCAGCACGATCACACGAAAAGAGGCTTTTAAAACTCGCCCTAACAACAATGAGGATCGTACCAAACTTATACTAACCTACCACCCTCACAATTTAACTGCCAAAAAAAATTCCTAAAAAATCGTAGCATACTTCTTGCTGACCCTGATACCAACAGGGTTTTCTCATCACCCTCCATTGATTGTCTTTAGACGGGACAGAAATCTAGGTGATCTTCTGGTTCATAGTCGCCTTCGATCTGAACCGTCTTACGTTGGTACTAAACCATGCTTAAGAGGCCGCTGCAGAACTTGTCCCTTTACACTCCAAACTGATAGCATTGGCCTCCCTAAAGGTACTTTTACCATTAAAGAGGGTTTCACCTGTGTCAGCAGAAATGTAATATATGCGATTGTTTGCCGTAGATGCCAATCAAGTTACATAGGGGAAACTGGGAGAAGATTGGCTGATAGGTTTACTGAACATCTAAGGGATATTGAGCAATGTAAACCTTCCCCGGTCTCTTCTCATTTCAACCAAAAAGAACATAAAGGTGCTTTGGATGTAACCATTACGGCATTGATTTCATGCAGTAACACACCAGATAGGGTTAAAATGGAAAATAAATTTATTCAGCTGTTTGGCACCATATCTCCATATGGTATTAATCAAATAATATCCTACTGATGTTTCTCCGTTTCCCTATATTTCATCTATTTTCTTATTGCTGTTTGTTGATGTATCCCTGGATATTCTGGCCCATTATTATTGTGGACTTTATTTTTCACAGTGTCAATATTTATTTTCTCTCGCTTCCTGTTTTCCCACTTCCGGAGAGACGAATGAATACTGCTTGAGTTTTCTACTGTGTTCTTTTCTTTGTTGTATTTTCATTTCTATTGTTGGCTGATGAAGACTTTATGCCGAAACGTCCTTGTTTTTTGTCCTGTTACCTTATTTCAAGCTTCCACATACCTCGTTTCACTATTTCATAATCCTAGTCCAAATGCCTAAATTAGTATAAAAGTAAACCATAGTACATAGAAAATACATACCGGTATGTTATAACAATATTGTGAGTTCATTCTTTATGCATTTTGCTACCAAGTGATAAGATTAAAACTTACACCAGTTGATTTTAATAGGGCTTCTTGATCCAATATCTGCATTTGTGTCTCTCTCTCCTGTCCTTCCCATTAGTTTTTAATAAAATCATAAATAATGTTTGTTTTTTTATTCTGTGGACTGAAGTCTCTGCTAATACTAGTGACTAGCAATAGTGATAATTAAATTAAAACACATTTCTACTATACAATAATAGAAAATTAAGAAGATTATTCTTGGCTGTATCATATTTTAAAGAAATACATTTAGTTGATAACTCAGAAGTCCTATACTTTAAATATGATTTTAATTACGTAAGTTCAAATCGGCCGAAGATTTCCGCTATTTTTAGAATATATTTATTTCGCATAGCCACGCTATTTATTATAAAATTATTGAAAATCAATAAATGCAAATAGAATATATCAATATAAATATAAATGGATAATATATACTTCAGCTAATTAAAATTATAAAAATATCACTTTGTTGTTTTATTATAAATTTTAAAGTCGGGAAATGATAATTACAATTAAGTAATTAACTTTTAAAATATTTGTTTACGATGACGATATCATTAGTCTGTACTTTTATATGCAAATCGGGATACATTTCATGATTAGAGTTTCCATGTGGTTAAACAAATAAATCCTTGATAAATCGGGAAATTAAAATCATTTGACCATATTAATACTAGTAATTTTTTTGAAATTGGAGAAGCTTTTAAGGGATACTCTGCGCGATACTCTGCACTGAATAAGTTTCCAAAAATATTTTTTTTTAAGTAGTAATTTCAAATTTTGTAATAATTTTAATATTTTTACAAATACTTGAACCATACACAAATTATTAAAATATAATAAATATTTTTTTTAAATTAAAAATTTAAGTTACAAAATAAATAACCCACCCACATAAATCTATGGTATTTATGTAAGTACCATTTCTCAATAGTCGGACTGAAAGAATTAAGCACATTATTTCTATATGTGTTTTTATTTAATTCTTAAAATCTATCAGAAATATTTACTAGAACATAAATACTGTTTGTATATCCATGTACATTAATCAAATTTAAAACGTTATTTCGTTCCTATCATATTTCGAATTTTTTAAAACTACCTTAAAATTACTTCCGGTTCATTTAAATTTATAAGTTACACAACCCTTCATCAAAGCCATTGTTCTTTGTCTCATCTTATCTTTTAAGACGAGTGTATTAGACCACGTTCCCACCAACGCTGATCTATTTAAAAAATCTTTTGCGGTTTATTACATAGCTTTACTAAACAACAGGTAATAGTTAGATTTTATTATATTAACCTTGTTTTAAATGTTATAGTTTAGTAGACCCGGTAATTTGTAATTTCACTAAGTTTGCTTTAAAATTTAATATTCAATATTTCATTTTTTCATCGTTTTCCATTGGACCAGTTACAAATTCAAAATCAGAAGTCGGTTGTATCGATATTTGTTAGTTTATAAAACTATGGCTATGCTTCGATTTTATTACTCTTATGTGCTTGAATAGCGGTATTTAAAAATGCCTTGATGCTTATGTAATTAGGTTAGACCTTAAAACTTATCTATTCTAGAATCTAGACTCAAAAACTGATTAGTCCACACCACACGGCAATATTTTAAATTAAATAAGGCCTCTCTATAAGTGTAATACAAATACTTTTAATTAATCTACATTATTTTAATATATATATTTTTGCAATTTTCCTGTTTAGCCTATTTCTTTTCTTAATTAGTAGGCGGCTATATTCTATACTCTTGTGTGTTTTAATGTGTTTAGCTAGGCAGCTAGGATTAGGATTACATATTTCGAATTAATTTCTTTTAGTTTAAAATTGAAATAGACTAGACAGCATGCCACATGGAAATATGTTAAATAGGCCTAGGGCTATTTTTTAGTATACTACGAACTAACACATCATCACAACTGGACATTCGTTGGTTTTGAACTGGACATTCGTTGGTTTTGAACTGGACATTCGTTGGTTTTGACCAACTGGACATTCGTTGGTTTTGAACTGGACATTCGTTGGTTTTGAACTGGACATTCGTTGGTTTTGAACTGGACATTCGTTGGTTTTGAACTGGACATTCGTTGGTTTTGGTTTACAAAAACTGTCAGCGGGAAATCGGTGGCACGGGGGCCCATCACTCTCAGAGCTGTGAAATAGTCATAGTTGGCATCAGTGGCACGGGGGCCCATCACTCTCGGAGCTGTGAAATAGTCATAGTTGGCATCGGTGGCACGGGGGCCCATCACTCTCAGAGCTGTGAAATAGTCATAGTTGGCATTGGTGGCACGAGGGCCCATCACTCTCGGAGCTGTGAAATAGTCATAGTTGGCATTGGTGGCACGAGGGCCCATCACTCTCGGAGCTGTGAAATAGTCATAGTTGGCATTGGTGGCACGAGGGCCCATCACTCTCAGAGCTGTGAAATAGTCATAGTTGGCATTGGTGGCACGAGGGCCCATCACTCTCGGAGCTGTGAAATAGTCATAGTTGGCATTGGTGGCACGAGGGCCCATCACTCTCAGAGCTGTGAAATAGTCATAGTTGGCATTGGTGGCACGAGGGCCCATCACTCTCGGAGCTGTGAAATAGTCATAGTTGGCATTGGTGGCACGAGGGCCCATCACTCTTGGAGCTGTGAAATAGTCATAGTTGGCATTGGTGGCACGAGGGCCCATCACTCTCGGAGCTGTGAAATAGTCATAGTTGGCATTGGTGGCACGGGGGCCCATCACTCTTGGAGCTGTGAAATAGTCATAGTTGGCATTGGTGGCACGAGGGCCCATCACTCTCGGAGCTGTGAAATAGTCATAGTTGACATAACTTGAGACCTGTACGAGGGCAAACTCGTGCCCGTCTTCCTGAAGTCATGAACAATCTGCCAGTTCAGGCCAATGGGGCCAACCGCGGGGTTGTTTTTTTGCACTTACTGTTCCAAATCCGACGCTCAAATAGTTGTGATAGAGCTCAACAATTTTGAAATTCGAAGAGGGCGTTCCTTAGATTCCGGCGGAGATGTCCAAGTTCACAGGCGGATTCATCGACGTCATTGTTTGTTCAAATCCCACGTCACAAGAAAAAAATTCCCGCACATTCCGAGTAAAGCCATGAGACACATAAGTGGCGCACTAAGAAGCTACCTGACACTTTAGCCAGTAAGAACTGAAGAGATGAAAACGGTAGCCACGCCATTAAAAGTTGGAGGGAATGACACTTTAGCCAGTAAGAACGGAAGAGATGAAAACGGTAGCCACGCCATTAAAAGTTGGAGGGAATGACACTTTAGCCAGTAAGAACTGAAGAGATGAAAACGGTAGCCACGCCATTAAAAGTTGGAGGGAATGACACTTTAGCCAGTAAGAACTGAAGAGATGAAAACGGTAGCCACGCCATTAAAAGTTGGAGGGAATGACACTTTAGCCAGTAAGAACTGAAGAGATGAAAACGGTAGCCACGTCATTAAAAGTTGGAGGGAATGACACTTTAGCCAGTAAGAACTGAAGAGATGAAAACGGTAGCCACGCCATTAAAAGTTGGAGGGAATGACACTTTAGCCAGTAAGAACTGAAGAGATGAAAACGGTAGCCATGCCATTAAAAGTTGGAGGGAATGACACTTTAGCCAGTAAGAACTGAAGAGATGAAAACGGTAGCCACGCCATTAAAAGTTGGAGGGAATGACACTTTAGCCAGTAAGAACTGAAGAGATGAAAACGGTAGCCACGTCATTAAAAGTTGGAGGGAATGACACTTTAGCCAGTAAGAACTGAAGAGATGAAAACGGTAGCCACGCCATTAAAAATTGGTGGGAATGACACTTTAGCCAGTAAGAACTGAAGAGATGAAAACGGTAGCCACGCCATTAAAAGTTGGAGGGAATGACACTTTAGCCACTCCAGTATGGTCATTCACTAAAGAGTTAAGCAACGTAATGAAGAGATTGACACCTGGGCCACTCAGTTTTAAAGTTGAAGAGACCAACGTTGTTGTCACTAAATTACTACTAGTAACTACTAAACTTATAAACATAGTTGTGGTGATTAACACTCTTGCCGGAAAAGGCATACGGGAATTAACACAGCAGCCACTAAGGGATTGACACTTTAGCCAGTCAATGCGTGAAGCGATTGCAGAGTAGCAACTCACTTCAGTTTTGAAAAGATTGACACTGCAGCAACTAAAGAATTGATAACATTAAAACTGTAGCCATTCCATGAAGCGTGGAGGAAGTGGTCACCGTAAAGGGTATTGACACCGTAGAGGGTATTGACACGGTAGAAGCCCAATTTTAAAGTTGAAGTTGTGGAAACGTCAGAGTTAAAAACTATTGCCTTTAATGAAGAGTGGAAGAGATTGACACTAAAGCCTTTCAAATATGAAATGAAAAATTTTGTCAAGAAAGCTGTCACAGAGAGACTATCAAGCCAAGGTCGGCCATAGTGAATTAGAGAGAGGGGCAAGGTTGAGGGTTCGGACCCTGATGCCACATGGGTTGGGGGTAACGACCGACTAAAAAGGTCCCGTCGTGTCAGCAGGGTTACTGGCCTTCTGACCAGGGGCTGGCTTATCAGATTTCCCTGGAACGACCGTTGCGCTACGGGGTTTAGGACCATTTCAATGGTTTGCAAATCTTAGTACGCGAAGATATGGGAGTCAGGTTACAGACATGAGAGGGAACCTCCATGGGCTCAGGAATTATAAATAGGGACCGTTGGACAGGACTGGGAGAACTCAGCCGGACAGGGTAGCGGACAGTCAGGGAGACCTATTGGTCGTAAGAAGAGGAGAGCTCGCACTCATCTAACTTTAGGTAGTAAGAAGAGGAGAGCACGGACTCATCTAACTTTAGGTAGAAAGAAGAGGAGAGCTAAGACTCATCTAACTTTAGGTAGAAAGAAGAGGAGAGCTCGGACTCATCTAACTTTAGGTAGAAAGAAGAGGAGAGCTCGGACTCATCTAACTTTAGGTAGAAAGAAAAGGAGAATTCGGACTCATATAACTTTAGGTAGAAAGAAGAGGAGAGCTTGGACTCATCTAACTTTAGGTAGAAAGAATAGGAGAATTCGGACTCATCTAACTTTAGGTAGAAAGAAAAGGAGAATTGGGACTCATCTAACTTTAGGTAGAAAGAAAAGGAGAATTCGAACTCATCTAACTTTAGGTAGAAAGAAGAGGAGAGCTCGGACTCATCTAACTTTAGGTAGAAAGAAGAGGAGAGCTCGGACTCATCTAACTTTAGGTAGAAAGAAAAGGAGAATTCCGACTCATCTAACTTTAGGTAGAAAGAAGAGGAGAGCTCGGACTCATCTAAATGTAGGTAGAAAGAAGAGGAGAGCTCGGACTCATCTAACTTTAGGTAGAAAGAAGAGGAGAATTCGGACTCATCTAACTTTAGGTAGAAAGAAGAGGAGAGTTCAGACTCATCTAACTTTAGGTAGAAAGAAGAGGAGAGTTCAGACTCATCTAACTTTAGGTAGAAAGAAGAGGAGAGCTCGGACTCATCTAACTTTAGGTAGAAAGAAGAGGAGAGCTCGGACTCATCTAACGTTAGGTAGAAAGAAGAGGAGAGCTCGGACTCATCTAACTTTAGGTAGAAAGAAGAGGAGAGCTCAGACTCATCTAACTTTAGGTAGAAAGAAGAGGAGAGCTCGGACTCATCTAACTTTAGGTAGAAAGAAGAGGAGAATTCGGACTCATCTAACTTTAGGTAGAAAGAAGAGGAGAGCTTGGACACATCTAACTTTAGGTAGAAAGAAGAGGAGAGCTCGGACTCATCTAACTTTAGGTAGAAAGAAGAGGAGAGCTCGGACTCATCCAACTCCTCCTTCATCTGTTACATGCTGTTTGACAAGAGATGATGATGAAGAAAGCCCTGTTGCTGACTGTGAGAAGGAGAAAAAACAACAAGATTTAAATCAGGTTGGCAGGTCTGATATTTCATTGATGGTGGAGGAGCTGGAACAATTATATACACAAAAAGCTGCTAACATGCCCCTTGAGGATACTAGATTGATTGCGAAGGAACTGGAAACAATTTTGAACTACTGACATGTCCCTTTAGGTGCATAGTTCCATACAGACGCTAGACGAAGACAGTCCCACGAGACTCCACCATTAGAGTCCGTAGCGTGTCGAGGGAGTCATCAACTAAAGTGCCTGTATCGTGCAGTCGTAGTCAGCAGATGTGCTTTGAGTGATTGAATTTAAAGGACAACCCTTTTAAGCGTCTTAATGTAGCTGTTAAGGTACTTAACAAATCCATTCATCATATGTTATGGTATACGCACAGTTTGTTTCATGCCAGTTACTTATTCGTTTTAGATAATAAAATAAATTAGTCTTGGCTATTTTAAGTTAATTGAAGACTTCTTTGTTTATTGTATGTTTATTATGTTTCCTTGTTTTGAATAAACAAGGTAGTGTCAGAAAAATGGTAGAATTTAGACCCAAGCGTCACTTAGCTTGAAGGAGCTCGCGACAATAGCCAAGTAATAAAGATTTAATGAGATTAAGGACACATTAGGCGCTAAACTTAGAATTAAAGAGATTGATACTTTAAACAGAGAAGAGATTAAAACGGTATCCACTCCATTAAGAGTCGATGAGAATAGAATGACTCAGAAGCCATTCAATAAAGAGAGAAAAGGTGTACCCCCATTGCAACTTAATAGTGGATTGACACTAATATTATCAAGATAGTTCAAGAGATTAACACTAATATTATCAATATACTTCAAGAGATTGACACTAATATTATCAATATAGTACAAGAGATTGACACTAATATTATCAAGATAGTTCAAGAGATTGACACTAATATTATCAATATGGTTCAAGAGATTGACACTAATATTATCAATATAGTTCAAGAGATTGACACTAATATTATCAATATAGTACAAGAGATTGACACTAATATTATCAATATAGTACAAGAGATTGACACTAATATTATCAATATAGTTCAAGAGATTGACACTAATATTATCAATATAGTTCAAGAGATTGACACTAATATTATCAATATAGTTCAAGAGATTGACACTAATATTATCAATATAGTTCAAGAGATTGACACTAATATTATCAATATAGTTCAAGAGATTGACACTAATATTATCAATATAGTTCAAGAGATTGACACTAATATTATCAATATAGTTCAAGAGATTGACACTAATATTATCAATATAGTACAAGAGATTGACACTAATATTATCAATATGGTTCAAGAGATTGACACTAATATTATCAATATAGTTCAAGAGATTGACACTAATATTATCAAGATAGTTCAAGATATTGACAATAATATTATCAAGATAGTTCAAGAGATTGGCACTATAGCATCAAAAGACGAAAGGAGATTTGATAACATTTAAATAATGAAATTGTAAAAATGACAAAGTGTATATTGTTTCTCACTTAACTTCAACCACAACTGGTTACAAAAGTAATCTGATGAAGAGATCACCACGATATGAAATGAGTTGATCAGATGTACGGTATTAATGATTTTCAGGGATGATGATAATTTACGAGCTCTCAAAGATCTCCGAGATGTAAAAATACTTAAAAGGGGTAAGAAAAAAATTTCTTTAGTATGTGAAGAGCAAGGTCTAACTAAAATAATCTGTCATTGTTTTTCCATTACAGACCGTCTTATTACAAGATACAAAAACCTACCGTTTAAATCTACTTGAATGACACCAAGTAGAAATGGGGTTTTGGACGATAGAATAAAATTGTGTGGTATTAAAAATACCGAACATCAAAACAAAGTAAAACTTTCTGATACATTTTTTATATTATAATTCTTTTTCTTTTGTGGAGAGGGGTGGGGAGTTATAAAATGTTGACATAATTAAATACGTGGGGGGGGGGGATCGAAAGTTTGACAGTTGTTGACAAGGGAGGGGGGTCAAAAATTGCCCGAAATATATTGATGTAATTAACGGGCGACCGCTTTCATTACCGTCTGCAGAAGTAGAAGAAAATGCCCAGTCGTGTGTCAAGGGTATGAGAATCACTGTGATTATGTGTAGATCATTGTTTCATGTTTGATAGGGAAGAAGATGTTTATTTAGAGACTTTATGTGTATCTGTATCGTTTGTGTGAGAGTGTTGTGACGTCATTGTGTAAGGGGAAATGACGCGTTAGTTTTCCTTGTTGCTATGGGAGGATTGATGGCAGATATACTGGATGAACTGTTTGGATTTGTCTATTGAGTAGTGTTTGGTTGGAGTCATTTGATGATCAATTCTGAAATTATACATCAACCCTAGTTAATGGAGTAGTGTTAAATAAACTCCTCTCTAGCTACAAGCCTGTTAACTTTGGTTGTATTATTAACTGTTGATATTAGCGATACTGTTCGTGGCATCAAGTGAGAGACTTGGCCAGACAAGTAGACACTCATTGCCATGAGGGGAGAATTTCAACACAGCAGATTCAATGGTTCGACACAGTGGAGCATATAATTGTGCCACAAAAGACATACAACCTTCAAGAGAGCAAGGAACTACTTTACACCTGTAGGTTTATAATTAAAAGCTTATGTTTCCTTTAAGTTACCTGAAATACGATTTAATGTTCAAGACCCAGCTGAATGCTATTAGCATAATGGTAATACCCTCTGCCCACCCCCTGAATGCTATTGACATAATGGTAATACCCTCTGCCCACCCCCTGAATGCTATTAGCATAATGGTAATACCCTCTGCCCACCCCCTGAATGCTATTAGCATAATGGTAATACCCTCTGCCCACCCCCATCACGAGGTATGCCTGAAAGAAACCCTGACTGTAATTGTCGTAAGAAATTGTTCATACTGCTCTATTGATACCTTTTATTTTTACAACATAAATTTAGTAGATAACACATTACCTTCCCTACGCATGGTTTCCCAATGGGGTCATAAAAACAGAGAATCCATTGACTCTAAGTTATGATATGATTGTTTTTATTTTTAGTTTACATAACAATGCTACAAGTTTACACCATAAGATCGAATATGCACAGTACACATTGCAATTGAATTAAAATTTTACTTTAATAGGTGGCGTGAGACTTGGTTAACAACTGGGTCTCTGTAGCGGAGTCGGGGGGGGGGGCGGGGGTAAAGAATATAATTAATTTAAGGAACGCATGCTTTCAGAGTAATACAAAAAACACGTCAAATTGATCTCTACTTGTTGGAAAGATCTTTAATTGTTGGAAAGGGGGGGGGGGGGGGGGGGGGGGGGGGTAAAGAATATAATTAATTTAAGGAACGCATGCTTTCAGAGTAATACAAAAAACACGTCAAATTGATCTCTACTTGTTGGAAAGATCTCTACTTGTTGGAAAGGATGATAGTGCTTAAATAGGGGCAGAGATTAAAATTCAAACAAGCAATAAAAATTAATGCAATGGATGACGTTTGAGAATAGTTCGAATACTTTCAATGAAATAGCTTTGGCCTAGTTTGTTATGCAAATATTTGTTTCAATATTATCAAATGGTAAAACGGCTCCCATTTTGTATTTAATTGAAACCACTTGATGGGTTAGTTACATAGTTAATAAATGAATTGAACAAAACGAACAAACAAAAGGGTTTCCAGCACACACAAAATCAGTGCAAACATCATTTCAAATGTTTAACTTGAACTCAAATAAAAAAATTACCTTATGTGAAAAACTAATCGTTCCTGGGTATTTCCAAGTATTACCATATTGTAAGGAAACCGAGCGTCCCGTCTCGTTCCTCTATCTACTTGACGTGAATGGTAACCTCTTTCTCTCTGCCTCTCTTACTACAACTCTCAGCTAACCTCTTTCTCTCTGCCTCTCTTACTAAAACTCTCAGCTAACCTCTTTCTCTCTGACTCTCTTACAACACTCAGCTAACCTCTTTCTCTCTGCCTCTCTTACTACAACTCTCAGCTAACCTCTTTCTCTCTGCCTCTCTTACTACAACTCTCAGCTAACCTCTTTCTCTCTGCCTCTCTTACTACAACTCTCAGCTAACTTCTTTCTCTCTGCCTCTCTTACTACAACACTCAGCTAACCTCTTTCTCTCTGCCTCTCTTACTACAACACTCAGCTAACGACACATTGACTGTTAGCCTTCCACTTGATTTGCTCTCTTCAACAATCAAGGCCTTGGAATTCTGCTACTTGCTTATAATTTCTCTACAAAAAGCAACCAATTCTGACAGTCCTCTACTCCTAACCGTCGGAGCTCTCCTTCACTGTCCGCCTCTCTGTCCGGCTGTGTTCTCTCTAGTCCTGTCCAGTGTCGCTATTTATAAGTACCGAGACCATAGAAATTTCTTCCCAGATCTTTAATCTTAATCCCAAATATCAGTGACTTAAATTTCTTCTAGCTCGCCCCTGTCGTTTAATTGGACGGTAACTGACCACTAGACTTACATAATTTTACTAATAGCCTTGCCACGATGTTATCTGCCAAGCTGCACCCACTGGTCAGTTGGTCTGTTACCTACACCCGCTGGTCAGTTGGTCTGTTACCTACACCCGCTGGTCAGTTGGTCTGTTACCTACACACGCTGGTCTGTTGGTCTGTTACCTACCACCTCTGGTCTGTTGGTCGATTACCTACACCCGATGGTCAGTTGGTCTGTTACCTGCACCCGCTGGTCAGTTGGTCGGTTAACTACACCCGCTGGTGGGTTTGTCTGTTACCTACACCCGCTGGTCAGTTGGTCGGTTACCTACACCCGCTGGTCAGTTGGTCGGTTACCTACACCCGTTGGTCTGTTGGTCGCTTACCTACACACGCTGGTCTGTTGGTCGGTTACCTACACCCGCTGGTCTGTTGGTCGGTTACCTACAACCGCTGGTCTGTTGGTCGGTTTCCTACAACCACTGGTCTGTTAGTCGGTTACCTACACCCTCTGTTCTGTTGGTCGGTTACCCTACACCCGCTGGTCAGTTGGTCGGTTACCTACACCCTCTGGTCTGTTCGTCAGTTACCTACACCTGCTGGTCTGCTAGTTGGTTACCTACACCCGCTGGTCTGTTTGTCAGTTACCTACACACGCTGGTCTATTGGTCGGTTACCTACACACGCTGGTCTGTTGGTCGGTTACCTACACACGCTGGTCTGTTGGTCGGTTACCTACACCCGCTGGTCTGTTGGTCGGTTACCTACACCCGCTGGTCTGTTGGTCGGTTTCCTACACCTGCTGGTCTGTTGGTCGATTACCTACACCTGCTGGTCTGCTGGTTGGTTACCTACACCCGCTGGTCTGTTTGTCAGTTACCTACACACGCTGGTCTATTGGTCGGTTACCTACACACGCTGGTCTGTTGGTCGGTTACCTACACACGCTGGTCTGTTGGTCAGTTACCTACACACGCTGGTCTGTTGGTCGCTTACCGACACACGCTGATCTGTTGGTCGGTTACCTACACCTGCTGGTCTGTTGGTCGGTTACCTACACCCGCTGGTTTGCAGTTCAGTTACCTACACCCGCTGGTCTGTTGGTCGGTTACCTACACCCACTGGTGTGTTGGTCGGTTACCTACACCCACTGGTGTGTTGGTCGGGTCCCCACACCTGTTGGTCGGTTACCTACACCCGCTGGTCTGTTGGTTGGTTACCAACACCCGCTGGTCTGTTGGTCGCTTACCTACACGCGCTGGTTTGTTGGTCGGTTACCTACACCCTGAGACATTAAATCTATTTACCAGAGAATGAGGACGTATATCTTCAAATCATAATAGGAACATCCAACAGTCAACACTTATTGCAAGGCTAATTTAGAAGTAGAAATTAAACTCCGGGACAGAGACTAAAATTTAAGCAATGAGAAATTGAAGTATTTTGGTCAGGCTATGATAGACTAGAAAGAGTACGCACTAACACATTATAATAATTATTTAGAACAGTAATAGCGTGGAACCACCTGGACAATGCCCATGTGAACTCGACATGGGTCGAAAGATTCAAGGCTTCCCTGGCATCAGCTAGAAGCTGTTAGAATAGCAACATTATACCCCCAACCGTTGCACAGATGCCAGTAAATGGATACAGCACGAACAGTACCAGAACCAGGATATATCTATCAGACTTCTCAGACATACAGATCTCACAACCATCAATAACAACACGTCACATTGTGTTTATTTAAATATTGATTCGGTACCAGCCAGGGCCGTCTTAAGGCATGGTCCCAGTGGGGAGTGGCCCAGGGCCGTTTTAAGACATGAGCCCAGTGGGGAGTGGCCCAGGGCCGTCTTAAGGCATGAGCCCAGTGGGGAGTGGCCCAGGGCCGTCTTGAGGCATGAGCCCAGTGGGGAGTGGCCCATGGCCGTCTTAAGGCATGAGCCCAGTGGTAAGTGGCCCAGGGCCGTCTTAAGGCATGAGCCCAGTGGGGAGTGGCCCAGGGCTTTTTGCTTTGAAACAAAAATAAACAAATATGTGCAAAAAAAATATAGGGCAATCCTTGTTAATTTAAACAAAAATAATTGATATCATTTTTCTGTCAATAAAAGTTACCATGCTCTGTGATTATTCATAGTGTATTTCTGATAATATTTTAAAAGTGCAATCGAATGTATATGGTCATTTTAATTAATTGTTCCTCTGAGTTAGTTGGTGTGGGGGGGGGGGGGGGGTTCGGGGAAGGGTTTCCCCCCCCCCCCCCCCCCCCCCTCCCCGCATGGGGGGGGGCCCCCCCCCCCCCCCCCCCCCACAGGGGGGGGGGGGGGGGGGGGGCGGGGGAGCGCTGCCCCCCCCCCCCCCCCCACACAGCTTAAGGCATGGGGCGAGTGCCCCCCTTCGCCCCCATCTCACGGCCAATGTATGTTGTCCTGCTATGGAGCCCCGATGCAAATGCCTCCCTGCCATACCCAAATGATTCCTGATACCCATTGTTACGATAGAGCAAACCTGGCAACTCCTTGGGAAGATAGCAGCTAGAACAGTTTTCCTATAACTCCAAATATTGCTTTGACTGGATCAGGAACTGTTAGTAGGCTTGGGTATATTATAAATAAACTACGGCAACGTGTGGGGCCCTCAAACGTGGGGTTGTTGGGCGGTCGCCCACTTCGCACTACCCTAGCACTACCCTGTAGAAACTACTCAAATTATCATACTTATATAACAAACAATGATTCTTAGTCATTAAAAACCTTTCAATTGATTCTCCAATAACAATTTTAAATTTTGTTTAAACTTTTTTTACATGATTAACAAGCTAAACATGTAATTAAATGATTTCCTACAATTTCGCGTCAAATAGATCAGCACAAAGCAATGTGTATTTATTATTTTATTCATAATATAATTCCTTTGGGGGTGGTAGAAAATGTTGACAGAATTAAATGGGGGGATCATTGAAAGTTTGACAATTCATTGTTGACAAGGGGGAGGGAGTCCAAAATTGCTTAAAAATTGACGACGTAATTAATGGACGACCCAATTTCTGCATGCGTTCCTATACCATTCATACAACTGCGTTTAAACTTGTGTGAATTGATATGTGCCTGCCCCAAAAGGTTTCTAGTTTAGTACAGCCATTTTAAAACATTTCGTTTCAGGCCATAGGCTTTTAATCTTTTTTTCTAATACGAGAAATATAAATATAATTTCAAATTGAACTAATGCATTGATGGGTGGAATTGTGTGTGACGTAATGATACGAAGGTTTTTGAACTAGTTTAACCACTTGACAATATTCTGTTTGGGGTTGGGGGCAATACATTAAATTTATTAATTAACCTCTATATGAATATTAGCTAAATATATTTGAACAGACCTAATGCATAAGTGGATGCAATTAAATCAAATACAAACACTTTAAGGAGTGATATTTTTTCTGTTGTGTGTAATAATTGAGAAAGTTTCTGAATTTGTATACAATATTCAGTTTTGGAACGGGACCCAAAGTTATTTTTTCTTATACGAGCTTTTTAAATGCAGTATTATTTTCGCAAGCGTTCTTGTACAATTGATCTGATTGCGATAAAACTTTGGTTGAGTTGTGTGCATGCCCGCAAAGGGTCTCTTTATACGTACAACTAGTTTGCAATATTCCCTTATGGGGCGGAAGCCCTAATTTCGTTTTATATGAGTAATGTGAATATAATTTCAAACATAGCGATTCCATGGGTGGGTTGCATTGATGATTGAATCAATACAAGCTGCAATATTTCAGTTTGTATTTGAGATAATATTTCAACCATAGCTGTTACAAGGATGGATAAGTCACTAACTACAAGGTGTAGGCACGGTAGGCAAGTTTATTCGAGACGCGCAGAACATAAAACAATATTACGAGTATATAAAAAAAAAATCCTTTTTAATTATAACACAGACTTGATCCCATTGAATGGCCTTGAAATGGATTTCGCTTGTAATGAATACAAAACCTACACCCTAAAAACCTGACCCTGAGCCAACTGACAAATAAATTTAAAAGATCTTACCTTTTACGCTCTGTGAGTCGAA
Source organism: Lymnaea stagnalis (assembly GCA_964033795.1). Taxonomy (NCBI): domain Eukaryota; kingdom Metazoa; phylum Mollusca; class Gastropoda; family Lymnaeidae; genus Lymnaea; species Lymnaea stagnalis. The sequence goes on from CAXITT010000056.1 coordinate 534,572, forward strand.
GAAACTGAACTGTTTAAAACGTTAGAAACAGAATACTCTCCTTTTTAAAACGATCCAAAAACAGCTTGCTATAACGGAATGGTCCTGCGAATCAACCGACAACTAAAACTGGAATGACACTGAGGCACGACTCGCCTGGACAAGCCCTGCGGACAATTTTGCACACGTGACCAATTGGCGTACCACTTCTTGGGGAATTTCCCAAGATCTTGGAAATAAACAGTACAAGGGTTTCTTTCAGCAAGCTCTCGGGGGGGGGGGGGAGGGGGGGAGAGGGAACTATCCCATCAACCCCATCTAACTATTCAGCACTTAAAATCGAAGCATTGTCTGTGTAGCCCAGCAAGAGTTACCACAAGCTATCTCCATCTTTGCGTTGGTGTAGTTGTTTGTGAACACAGATCAGTTGGTGTGTTGTTGTTTTTTTCATTGAACACCGTGTACAAGGATGTGTTAATCCTTCTAGGGAGCGGATTTAGAGAACAATGACAGGTGAAGAGTTGCTAACTTTTGAGTTCTCTTGCACTAACGTCTCATTGGAGATGGCGTCGGAGGGTCGTCGAGCGTGAGGTCTTAATACACACCCCTCCCTGCACACCCCCACACGAGCCGACGCGGAGTTCCCCCCCCCCCCCCCCCCCCCGACCGTGAGGAAGCATGCGGACACCTCCCCGTGTCTTGCACTAATAAAGTTTGCTAACTGTCTGACCAGACATCTGCAGTGCACACAGACAGACACACATTACTCTTATATTGTTACAAGCCTAAACACATACGACTATTTAGACTCATGGTTTCAAATAATGTGAGATCCAGTCAATTTTTAAAATTAAAATTTTAATGGGAAACAATGATTGTTGACGTCACCCTTCCCTGTCAACATATTACTAGTGATAATCTGTATGCCCCCAAGAGCTAGATATCGTAATCAATGGATTAATTTGTATTGGGTGCTCCACTTAACAATTTTAAAACTCTGTCTTCGACATGTGTCATCCATACAGGACCACATAAGAGTACATTTCTATCAGTTCACGTCTGATATAGTATCCATCCCAAGCGGTTACCCTCTCAACTTTAAAAAGAAGGAAATAGTTCCTAATCCACCCACACCGACCCCCCACCCCCATCACTTTCAGCCGTAGTTAACAAAGGTGTTACATCAACACCATCTGCAGGATTCACATCCCTGGCCTCCGTCTCCATAGTTGGCGTAGACAGTGGTTGCCCTTTGAGGTTGGTGGGAGGGGGAGGGAAGAGAGGGTCAACCTCCACCAGGTCGGGGCTGATAATAAAATTTGTTCAAACGCCCCCCCCCCCAACCGTTTAAATGTCCATTAACTAACCGTCGGTCAGTTTCGGTACTGTGAAATCCCCTTTATCCTTGTACGACCTAAGTCCACTACCCAGGTCCACTACCCAGGTCAACTACCCAGGTCCACTACCCAGGTCCACTACCCAGGTCCACTACCCAGGTCCACTACCCAGGTCCACTACCCAGGTCAACTACCCAGGTCCACTACACAGGTCGCCTACCCAGCTCCACTACCCAGGCGCACTACCCAGGTCCACTACCCCGGTCCACAACACAGGCCCACTCCCC
>CAXITT010000056.1:536291-622210 GCA_964033795.1 Lymnaea stagnalis
CAGGTCCACTACCGAGGTCCACTACCCAGGTCCACTACCCAGGTCCACTACTGAGGTCAACTACCCAGGTCCACTACCCAGGTCCACTACTGAGGTCAACTACCCAGGTCCACTACCCAGGTCCACTACCGAGGTCCACTACCGAGGTCCACTACCCAGGTCCACTACCGAGGTCAACTACCCAGGTCCACTACCCAGGTCCACTAGCCAGGTCCACTACCCAGATCTACTACCCAGATCCACCCATGTTCATGACAGCTGGAAGTGACTGGGGTTTTTGGCCTGGGGTGTCCAAGGGGAGCGGCGATTTGGAAATGATTCAGTTTAAATTTTTTCAAAAATGAAAGTTTGAAACTTAGGTTTAATCAATTCCTTTATTTGTGATCTTCATTTTGATTTATCATTATCATACTCATCAATTTTGTCATAGGCAAATCTGAATAATATTGCTTAATCCTAGGGAATGACATATTCTCCTTCTTTTTTTTTTTTTTTTGTAAATAATGGGGCCAAGGCTTGTTCACTTCCTATATTTCTTGAACTTCATCATGATCATGTTCATAAACATTTTAATAAGGAAATAACATGTGTGTGCATGGATCACTGTCTTGTGTTATAACTATGTAGTAAGCATACTGTCAACCTGATTATTTTTTTTTAGACGACACATATTTAGATGTCTTGGGACTCTCCTTCGAGACCTGTCTGAAGAAACTATTTTAAGAGAAACAGTTTTTAAAAAAAAATAATTTCTCCCCACTCTTTATTTCTGGAAGTCAACCCATCTAAGAGAAGGCAACCCATCTAATAGAAGGCAACCCATCTAAGAGAAGGCACCCATCTAAGAGAAGGCAACCCATCTAAGAGAAAGCAACCCATCTAAGAGAAGGCAACCCATCTAAGAGAAGGCAGCCCATCTAAGAGAAGGCAACCCATCTAAGAGAAGGCAACCCATCTAAGAGAAGGCAACCCATCTAAGAGAAGGTAACCCATCTAAGAGAAGTCAACCCATCTAAGAGAAGTCAACCCATCTAAGAGAAGGCAACCCATCTAAGAGAAGGCAACCCATCTAAGAGAAGGCAACCCATCTAAGAGAAGGCAAACTCTGAATTTAAACCAGGAGGTCGTGTGCCCCTTTAATATAAGAAAGAAAAAAAGAAGGGATGGGATTGTTAGGGGCGCACATTTGGGAGATCGCCCTGGGCAGCATTCAGACTCAATGATGCCCCCTCCCCCTTTTCAACCTCTAAATTTCCTGTTTGATTCATAATTTTCTTATTTAAAAAATTGAGAAATGTAGAGGTTAAAAGCACGCCGGTTCCATTTTGACCAAATGCTATTCGGATGTCATTCGTGATAGTTTATTTTCTTTACAAACATATAGTCCATTCAATTATCTTTCATTTAACAGCAAATTTTGTCTTACAAACCCTACAATAATGTTTACATATATTTTTCAAGAAGCCCAAACTCTAACTTCTCGGACCCGGGTCCGAATAGCAGCAGCCTTCATCAATATGGACATAAAATCAACTGTCCTCCATTTCTTAGATCCGTCCCGCTCCTGTCTCATTGGTAGGATCTTACCAATTCCCCTAAACTCTATACTCTCTATATTACAAGTGATAATTCTCACATGAATTAATTCCCTTGTGTTCATTATCTCGTATCTGTGACAGAGAGTTTAACTCAGGAAAAAAATAGGGGGGGGGGGGGGGGGGAAGAATCGCGTCTCAGTTGGGAAAACTCTGGCTTTTTCCACTTCTTTGGCAAATTGCCTGTTGTCCTAGTTCGGTTGATAAGAGCCAGCAAAATATATCCCCCCTTTTTGACCAACTGGGTCAACATCTCGTTGTGAATCTCGTCAGGACTTGGTGCTTTTGCGTTTTTAAATTTACCTATATATGTCTATTAGTAAGGTTTTACACTTACCTATCTATCTCTATTAGTAAGGTTTTACACTTACCTATCTATCTCTATTAGTAAGGTTTTACAAATATTACCACAATGTTTCGCAGTAATATTTGTTTAAATGTTTAAATTTGTTTAAATTTGTGTTTTCATCCATTAATGTTCCTGTTGGTATTCCGATAGGAGCACAACAATTTATTTAATACAGCTCCATATGCTCGCTTGATTTTCACATTGGGCATTTTTAACAATACATTTTATACTGATCAAAATCAATATTTAAATAGACGTGCCGTCAAGATAATTAGACTATAATATGAAATTAAAATATTTCTCAGGTTATACTTTACAGTTCAAAAAAAAATAAAAAATTATATATAAACAAATACCAACACGTATTTAAAGAAAACTTCATAATAAATTATGTGTATGTGTTTATAAATGTTGATATTTTAAATAAAGTCAAGAACTATTTAAAATACCACTTTGTACAAATACAGTCATACCTCTACTATACGAACACATAAGTCAAAAACTATTTAAAATACCACTTTGTACAAATACAGTCATACCTCTACTATACGAACACATAAGTCAAGAACTATTTAAAATACCACTTTGTACAAATACTGTCATACCTCTACTATACGAACACATAAGTCAAGAACTATTTAAAATACCACTTTGTACAAATACTGTCATACCTCTACTATACGAACACATAACGCACAACTATTACTGTCCACAAACCGAGAATTATGAGACTCAACTTACCGTATTTTCCGGTGTATAAGACGACTTTTTAATACATCAAAAACTTTTCAAAATTCTGAGGTCGTCTTATGAGCTGGTCTACAGCCAAAACCCTAGATTTTAACAGGAAAGTAGAGCGTCGTCTTATACGCCAAGTCGTCTTATATGCCAAGTCGTCTTATACGCCAAGTCGTCTTATATGCCAAGTCGTCTTATATGCCAAGTCGTCTTATATGCCAAGTCGTCTTATACGCCAAGTCGTCTTATATGCCAAGTCGTCTTATACGCCAAGTCGTCTTATATGCCAAGTCGTCTTATACGCCAAGTCGTCTTATAGGCCAAGTCGTCTTATACGCCAAGTCGTCTTATACGCCAAGTCGTCTTATATGCCAAGTCATCTTATAGGCCAAGTCGTCTTATACGCCAAGTCATCTTATATGCCAAGTCGTCTTATATGCCAAGTCGTCTTATATGCCAAGTCGTCTTATAGGCCAAGTCGTCTTATATGCCAAGTCGTCTTATATGCCAAGTCGTCTTATATGCCAAGTCGTCTTATACTCTTATATGCCAAGTCGTCTTATATGCCAAGTCGTCTTATATGCCAAGTCGTCTTATAGGCCAAGTCGTCTTATATGCCAAGTCGTCTTATATGCCAAGTCGTCTTATATGCCAAGTCGTCTTATACGCCAAGTCGTCTTATATGCCAAGTCGTCTTATATGCCAAGTCGTCTTATACGCCAAGTCGTCTTATACGCCAAGTCGTCTTATAGGCCAAGTCGTCTTATACGCCAAGTCGTCTTATACGCCAAGTCGTCTTATAGGCCAAGTCGTCTTATACGCCAAGTCGTCTTATACGCCAAGTCGTCTTATAGGCCAAGTTGTCTTATACGCCAAGTCGTCTTATAGGCCAAGTCGTCTTATATGCCAAGTCGTCTTATACGCCAAGTCGTCTTATAGGCCCAGTCGTCTTATACGCCAAGTCGTCTTATATGCCAAGTCGTCTTATATGCCAAGTCGTCTTATAGGCCAAGTCGTCTTATATGCCAAGTCGTCTTATAGGCCAAGTCGTCTTATACGACAAGTCGTCTTATACGCCAAGTCGTCTTATATGCCAAGTCGTCTTATAGGCCAAGTCGTCTTATATGCCAAGTCGTCTTATAGGCCAAGTCGTCTTATACGACAAGTCGTCTTATACGCCAAGTCATCTTATAGGCCAAGTCATCTTATATGCCAAGTCGTCTTATAGGCCAAGTCGTCTTATACGACAAGTCGTCTTATACGACAAGTCGTCTTATACGCCAAGTCATCTTATACGCCAAGTCGTCTTATACACCAAGTCGTCTTATACGACAAGTCGTCTTATACACCAAGTCGTCTTATACGACAAGTCGTCTTATACGCCTGAAAATAAGGTATAGTAAATCAAAGTAAAAATATTTCTCTGAAATAATATTCTTGAACTATTTATTAGCTGAGTTTTTGATTCTTCTTTGAACTTTTCACCGAACTTTAATAAAATGCTGACCTGTTAGTTTCCGTTAATATTCATGAGAAATCGGATGCTAATACTTGTTGAATATAGAGAAAAATTGGATATCTTACAACTAATCGGAAACATAGTAGTCCGTTTTGATTGGTCTATTCGCATTTGGTGCACACGGTGGGATACAAATAATTAAATACATATTTTTAACAACTCTATAGGATTTTGAGAATAGAAGTTATTTGATGAAATAAAAACAAATGAGATTAAAAAAATTGGCTTTTAAAGCCCATGCGAGTTATAGAGAAAAAATCAAACAAAGAAGGCGCGCGCTCTATTTGTTGACGGCTTCAAGTTTCGAAAAAAAAATGATAAGAATATAGGCGCCTACACGATGTTATTAGGAATGTGTAGAAAATTAATTTAAAACACGACTGATAACCATGTATACTGAAGCCCTGTCTCCGCTAACGGAGGCTCACAACCCTCCAAATCATGTTTGTTAAATTGTTACTGACACGCTTACTGGAGAGAGACTTGACTCAAACAATCTTGTCGAGATGTGCCGTTTACATCTTCAGAAGTCTCGGAGAAACATCTGCTTATGTTGTAGCTGTCTGAGATCAAAACTAGGATCCAGGTCCAAAACCAATGAGCAAAACGGTGTCCTACAATTTTAAGACACTTAACTGGGCAGTACCGATGACCGGTCGTCCAAGGGAAAGACACCAAAAGTTACGGCTACATCTTCACATAGCACGCCTGCATTGGTGACAAAGGCGCCCCGTCTGGCCAACAGTCCCCGCGTCTTGTCATTAAAGACGCCACGTCACAACTTAAACGACCTCGCTGGGAATGTGAACCAGAAAGTGACCAAGATTTTATCCCGTCTTAAGCCAACAAGTGGAGGGGATGACAATACCATGTGTTACGTCAACTATTGTGTTCAGCGAATGTAAACAAGGTCGGGGTCTAGGGGATTTGAAAAGGGGGAAAACACAAATAGATTATAGACACACTGTTGGGTAAAATTAAGACAGTCAGTGCTCTATATAAATGCCCTTTATCACATGGAATATAATATATAAAAAGCTATGATATATACATAAAATCTACATATAAAGAAATGAAAACTGGTCTAACACTAACAATATGTAAACTCTCATTGAGATATAACCAACACTATCAGACTATAACAAGTCTAAATTCCTGAAAATATAATTCTCCAGCAAGCTATGGAAAGGTCCTATCATGTACATAGCAAATTCAACTGAAAGCTAGTCACGCATCGATAGTCTCTTTTGTCTATCTAACTGTAGGGCGATACACCAGTACTTATACTAGTCTCATTTGTCTCTCTAACTGTAGGGCGATACACCAGTACTTATACTAGTCTCATTTGTCTCTCTAACTGTAGGGCGATACACTAGTACTTATACTAGTCTCATTTGGCTCTCTAACTGTAGGGCGATACACCAGTACTTATACTAGTCTCATTTGTCTCTCTAACTGTAGGGCGATACACCAGTACTTATACTAGTCTCATTTGTCTCTCTAACTGTAGGGCGATACACTAGTACTTATACTAGTCTCATTTGGCTCTCTAACTGTAGGGCGATACACCAGTACTTATACTAGTCTCATTTGTCTCTCTAACTGTAGGGCGATACACCAGTACTTATACTAGTCTCATTTGTCTCTCTAACTGTAGGGCGATACACCAGTACTTATACTAGTCTCATTTGTCTCTCTAACTGTAGGGCGATACACCAGTACTTATACTAGTCTCATTTGTCTCTCTAACTGTAGGGCGATACACCAGTACTTATACTAGTCTCATTTGTCTCTCTAACTGTAGGGCGATACACCAGTACTTATACTAGTCTCATTTGTCTCTCTAACTGTAGGGCGATACACCAGTACTTATACTAGTCTCATTTGTCTCTCTAACTGTAGGGCGATACACCAGTACTTATACTAGTCTCATTTGTCTCTCTAACTGTAGGGCGATACACCAGTACTTATACTAGTCTCATTTGTCTCTCTAACTGTAGGGCGATACACCAGTACTTATACTAGTCTCATTTGTCTCTCTAACTGTAGGGCGATACACCAGTACTTATACTAGTCTCATTTGTCTCTCTAACTGTAGGGCGATACACCAGTACTTATACTAGTCTCATTTGTCTCTCTAACTGTAGGGCGATACACCAGTACTTATACTAGTCTCATTTGGCTCTCTAACTGTAGGGCGATACACTAGTACTTATACTAGTCTCATTTGGCTCTCTAACTGTAGGGCGATACACCAGTACTTATACTAGTCTTATTTGGCTCTCTAACTGTAGGGCGATACACCAGTTCTTCTACTAGTCTCATTTGTCCCTCTAACTGTAGGGCGATACAACATGACTTATACTAGTCTCATTTGTCTCTCTAACTGTAGGGCGAAACACCAGTACTTATACTAGTCTCATTTGTCTCTCTAACTGTAGGGCGATACACCAGTACTTATACTAGTCTCATTTGTCTCTCTAACTGTAGGGCGATACACCAGTACTTATACTAGTCTCATTTGGCTCTCTAACTGTAGGGCGATACACTAGTACTTATACTAGTCTCATTTGGCTCTCTAACTGTAAAGCGATACACCAGTACTTATAATAGTCTCATTTGTCTCTCTAACTGTAGGGCGATACACTAGTACTTATACTAGTCTCATTTGTCTCCTTAACTGTAGGACGATACACCAGTACTTATACTAGTCTCATTTGTCTCTCTAACTGTAGGGCGATACACCAGTACTTATACTAGTCTCATTTGGCTCTCTAACTGTAGGTCGATATACTAGTACTTATACTAGTCTCATTTGGCTCTCTAACTGTAGGGCGATACACCAGTACTTATACTAGTCTCATTTGTCTCTCTAACTGTAGGGCGATACACCAGTACTTATACTAGTCTCATTTCGCTCTCTAACTGTAGGGCGATACACCAGTACTTATACTAGTCTCATTTGGCTCTCTAACTGTAGGGCGATACACTAGTACTTATACTAGTCTCATTTGGCCCTCTAACTGTAGGGCGATACAGCAGTACTTATAATAGTCTAATTTGTCTCTCTAACTGTAGGGCGATACACCAGTACTTATACTAGTCTCATTTGGCTCTCTAACTGTAGGTCGATACACCAGTACTTATACTCGTCTCATTTGTCTCTCTAACTGTAGGGCGATACACCAGTACTTATACTAGTCTCATTTGGCTCTCTAACTGTAGGGCGATACACTAGTACTTATACTAGTCTCATTTTGCTCTCTAACTGTAGGGCGATACACCAGTACTTATAATAGTCTTATTTGTCTCTCTAACTGTAGGGTGATACACCAGTACTTATACTAGTCTCATTTGGCTCTCTAACTGTAGGGCGATACACCCGTACTTATACTAGTCTCATTTGTCTCTCTAACTGTAGTGCGATACACCAGTACTAATACAAGTCTCTTTTGGCTCTCTAACTGTAGGGCGATACACCAGTACTTATACTAGTCTCATTTGTCTCTCTTACTGTAGGGCGATACACCAGTACTTATAATATTCTCATTTGTCTCTCTAACTGTAGTGCGATACACTAGTACTTATACTAGTCTCATTTGTCTCTCTAACTGTAGGGCGATACACCAGTACTTATACTAGTCTCATTTGGCTCTCTAACTGTAAGGCGATACACCAGTACTTATACTAGTCTCATTTGTCTCTCTAACTGTAGGGCGATACACCAGTACTTATACTAGTCTCATTTGGCTCTCTAACTGTAGGGCGATACACCAGTACTTATACTAGTCTCATTTGTCTCTCTAACTGTAGGGCGATACACCAGTACTTATACTAGTCTCATTTGTCTCTCTAACTGTAGGGCGATACACCAGTACTTATACTAGTCTCATTTGGCTCTCTAACTGTAGGGCGATACACCAGTACTTCTACTAGTCTCATTTGTCCCTCTAACTGTAGAGCGATACACCAGGACTTATACTAGTCTCATTTGTCTCTCTAACTGTAGGGCGAAACACCAGTACTTATACTACTCTCATGTGTCTCTCTAACTGTAGGGCGATACACCAGTACTTATACTAGTCGCATTTGTCTCTCTAACTGTAGGGCGATACACCAGTACTTATACTAGTCTCATTTGTCTCTCTAACTGTAGGACGATACACTAGTACTTATACTAGTCTCATTTGTCTCTCTAACTGTAGGGCGATACACCAGTACTTATACTAGTCTCATTTGTCTCTCTAACTGTAGGGCTATACACAAGGACTTATACTAGTCACATTTGGCTCTCTAACTGTAGGGCGATACACCAGTACTTATACTAGTCTCATTTGTCTCTCTAACTGTAGGGCGATACACCAGGACTTATACTAGTCTAATTTGTCTCTCTAACTGTAGGGCGATACACCAGTACTTATACTAGTCTCAATTGTCTCTCTAACGGTAGGGCGATACACCAATACTTATACTAGTCTCATGTGTCTCTCTAACTATAGGGCGATACACCAGGACGTATACTAGTCTCATTTGTCCCTCTAACTGTAGGGTGATACACCAGTACTTATACTAGTCTCATTTGTCTCTCTAACTGTAGGGCGATACACCAAGACTTGTACTAGTCTCATTTGTCTCTCTAACTGTAGGGTGATACACTAGTACTTATACTAGTCTCATTTGTCTCTCTAACTGTAGGGCGATACACCAAGACTTGTACTAGTCTCATTTGTCTCTCTAACTGTAGGGTGATACACTAGTACTTATACTAGTCTCATTTGTCTCTCTAACTGTAGGGCGATACACCAATACTTATACTAGTCTCTTTTGTCTCTCTAACTGTAAGGCGATACACCAGTACTTATACTAGTCTCAATTGTCTCTCTAACGGTATGGCGATACACCAGTACTTATACTAGTCTCATGTGTCTCTCTAACTATAGGGCGATACACCAGGACGTATACTAGTCTCATTTGTCCCTCAAACTGTAGGGCGATACACCAGTACTTATACTAGTCTCATTTGTCTCTCTAACTGTAGGGCGATACACCAGTACTTATACTAGTCTCATTTGTCTCTCTAACTGTAGGGCGATACACCAGTACTTATACTAGTCTCATTTGGCTCTCTAACTGTAGGGCGATACACTAGTACTTATACTAGTCTCATTTGGCTCTCTAACTGTAAAGCGATACACCAGTACTTATAATAGTCTCATTTGTCTCTCTAACTGTAGGGCGATACACTAGTACTTATACTAGTCTCATTTGGCTCTCTAACTGTAGGGTGATACACCAGTACTTATACTAGTCGCATTTGTCTCTCTAACTGTAGGGCGATACACCAGTACTTATACTAGTCTCATTTGGCTCTCTAACTGTAGGGCGATACACTAGTACTTATACTAGTCTCATTTGGCTCTCTAACTGTAAAGTGATACACCAGTACTTATAATAGTCTCATTTGTCTCTCTAACTGTAGGGCGATACACTAGTAATTATACTAGTCTCATTTGTCTCTCTAACTGTAGGGCGATACACCAGCACTTATACTAGTCTCATTTGGCTCTCTAACTGTAGGTCGATACACTAGTACTTATACTCGTCTCATTTGGCTCTCTAAAAGTAGGGCGATACACCAGTACTTATACTAGTCTCATTTGTCTCTCTAACTGTAGGGCGATACACCAGTACTTATACTAGTCTCATTTCGCTCTTTAACTGTAGGGCGATACACCAGTACTTATACTAGTCTCATTTGTCTCTCTAACTGTAGGGTGATACACCAGTACTTATACTAGTCTCATTTGGCTCTCTAACTGTAGGGCGATACACTAGTACTTATACTAGTCTCATTTAGCTCTCTAACTGTAGGGCGATACACCAGTACTTATAATAGTCTCATTTGTCTCTCTAACTGTAGGGCGATACACCAGTACTTATACTAGTCTCATTTGTCTCTCTAACTGTAGGGCGATACACAAGGACTTATACTAGTCACATTTGGCTCTCTAACTGTAGGGCGATACACCAGTACTTATACTAGTCTCATTTGTCTCTCTAACTGTAGGGCGATACACCAGGACTTATACTAGTCTAATGTGTCTCTCTAACTGTAGGGCGATACACCAGTACTTATACTAGTCTCAATTGTCTCTCTAACGGTAGGGCGATACACCAGTACTTATAGTAGTCTCATGTGTCTCTCTAAATGTAGGGCGATACACCAAGACTTGTACTAGTCTCATTTGTCTCTCTAACTGTAGGGCGATACACCAGTACTTATACTAGTCTCATTTGTCTCTCTAACTGTAGGGTGATACACCAGTACTTAAACTAGTCTCATTTGTCTCTCTAACTGTAGGGTGATACACCAGTACTTATACTAGTCTCATTTGTCTCTCTAACTGTAGGGCGATACACCAGTACTTATACTAGTCTCATTTGTCTCTCTAACTGTAGGGCGATACACCAGTACTTATACTAGTCTCATTTGTCTCTGTAACTGTAGGGCGATACACCAGTTATTATACTAGTCTCAGTGTTCTCTCTAACTGTAGGTTGATACACCAGTACTTATACTAGTCTCATTTGTCTCTCTAACTGTAGGGCGATACACAAGGACTTATACTAGTCTCATTTGTCTCTCTAACTGTAGGGCGATACACCAATACTTATACTAGTCTCATTTGTCTCTCTAACTGTAGGGTGATACACCAGTACTTATACTAGTCTCATTTGTCTCTATTACTGTAGGGCGATACACCAATACTTATACTAGTCTCATTTGTCTCTCTAACTGTAAGGCGATACACCAGTACTTATACTAGTCTTATTTGTCTCTCTAACTGTAGGGCGATACACCAATACTTATACTAGTCTCATTTGTCTTTCTAACTCAAAGGCGATACACCAGTACTTATACTTAACACTTGGCCAATCTTTACCTAAATTTGGTCAGTATTGACCTAGATGTATCTCCGGCAATCTTAAGGTAAACGACGTAGGCCAGTTCTGCAAGTCGGCGTCAGTCCATGTCCATGCACAACCATAACCTTCAGCTAAGTGGCTCGCCTTGGTTAAGGTCACGTGGCCGTTGACCGTTCGTCTCGTAACTCTTTCGCCCTGGCCTGTAACCTTAATCATGGAGGTTTGCGCACAACAGTACCATGTTAACACCTACCCCCTTGCTAGGTTCAGTCTGCCAGCTGAGGCAGTTTTACAGGGTATGGCGCTTGGTCCTGGACCAACTTGTGAGAAATTTAAAGGATGAATGAGGACCAGTGATGTTGGTTAGAAGTTACATGCGAGCAAAGAGTAAACAGTAACAAAGGCAAATAAGAGGTGCCTCACTGTTGTTTTTCAGCAGCTGCAGGGCAGATTTGTCCCCCGGACCATCCATTACGCCCCCCCCCCACCTTCGCTCCATGCTTAGGCCAACAAAATTCAATTAACGTCTATTATCTTCCCATTTTGTTTTTAAATCGCCGCTGAACTATATCATTATTTTATTTATCCGCCAGCTTTTACAGGGCAGAGTTATTTCAAGAACAATTTTAGAAAAGAAAAGAAAATGTTACGCATCAAACGCAATTTTTGTTAAAAAGGAATCTCATTGACAATTATTGGAATTATTTGTTCATTCTTGCTTTGGAGGGGAGAGGGGGGTGTTTGAAGTGGGGCTGAACATTTGATAGAAGGTGTTTTCATCAGCAACATTTCTATGTGTTCAGTTTGAGCTCAATAGCTTTGACCGAAAAAGGGTCAGAAAGCCGTCCGAAAATTTTAATAGTGTAAGGAAACCTTGCTTACTCTCTGCTAACTTTCATCTATATCTGGCAATCACTAAGGAAACAACTCAGGTGATAACATCTGATGATTAAAATCGTGTTCTTTATTGAGTTGACACTTCGCTTCTACTTTCTCTCATCTCGCAACTCTGACTGCCCTCTTCCTCTACCGTCGCTGTTCTCTACCTCTCTCTGCTCTCTGTCGTTGCCTAATCCCTCTCCAATCTAACCGTCCCCTCTTATAGGTCCACCAGCCAACCAAGGCGTCGCTAGAGATTACTCCCCCTACCTTCTTAAGTCTTGATAATTTATCTGCTACGCGCCAAACACCTGGACTGAACTCTGCCGTGGGTTTTGCCCCTCATCCCTGCCCGCTGCATTCCTCGCCTTAATTTATTTGGTCAGTCTTCGACTGTGGGTTTACCCCGCTCCGTTGACATCCATTGTGTTCCACGTCTTAATTTATCTGCTACCCGCCAAACACCTGGACTGAACTCTGCCGTGGGTTTTGCCCCTCACCCTGTCCACCTGGACTGAGACTGAACTCTCTACAATAGCAAGTCTTACAGTCAGTCATACTTCGAAAAACAAAGTGAAGTTAATCGTAATCGCACTTTGTTTTTCACGCCCTGATCTTATGAAAGTCTTACGAGCCACCCACTTTTACACTGCATATTAGCCCCCATAAACACACACTATGTTATAATTGTTTGAGAATCATTTCTTTTGGTGTACAAACCTAATTTGGGTCGAGAAATCATTATCCATAATAAAAGTTTGCGTTATGTGACCTTGACCTACATTTTCATTTTGTTACACTGGTAACCCACCAAAAATTTCAGGTATACAAATCACTCTTTCATTTATAGGTCAATGTAATTAACTGCTTCACCCCAACTACGTCGTTGCAATTAATGTCAAGATATTTAATTGCCCACCCTTATTAAGTTGTTGCATGTAATGTCATTATCATTAACTGCCCAAACATAACTAAACTATTACATACAATGATAAGGTCATTAACTGCCCTAACTAACTAAATCATTAAATATAATGATACGTTCATGAACTGCCCAATGTAAAACTGGGTCATTGCATGATGGCGTCAATGTCAATAACTGACCCAAACTGACTATATTCTTGCATAAAATGTAAAAGTCATTAACTGCCCCACCTCGACTTCAACTTTGCATAAAATTCAAAGGTCATTTTTTAGTGCCCCAAACTAAATAATGTCAAGTTCATTAACTGCTACAACCTCCGCCCCCCCCCCCACTGCATAATATTTGCTTTTATTCCCATTCTTCCAAAGCTGTCCATGTTCAATGTACGTGCAGAAACTAACGATATGAAAACTCCAAAAATCTTTCATTGAAACTCTTATTTTCTAATTGTAAAGTCTTACAAAGCAAAACGCATACATTTCATCCCGTTTTGCCTTACTGTTATTCCTCGACTAAAGGTCCCCTTCTATTAGCCATCGAATTATTTACTGCATCTCTAGAGATTCCTTCCCAGGAATATCTATTTCCACACTGGTGCTTTGAATTGGTTCTCAACCGTGTGTAATTTTGTTAACTTCACGCTTACCTCCGTCCACATGTTCATTCCTCATTAACTAGCCCCCCACCCTCTACACTCCTGTGATTTATCACTATGCATTCATCGTCAAAGTCACAGTAATCTGATCATGGTGCAATCTAATACCATACAACCGGTGTTCAGCCTTCGTACCTGTGGGAATTCCCCACCCACCTGCTTTGCCCACGTTGGGACTCCACGGCAACCAAATTTCTCTAATTTGAAAATTCCCCACATTTTATGAGTCATTGTAACAAAGGAAACATTATTTTTTACACCATTTACATTGAACATCTTTTGTTCAAAATACTAATTTAAAAATACATTTCATTGAATTTACTTTGTATTTTGTACACCGTATAAATAGATTCAATAAACCATTTTTTTGTTTAATAGTCTTTAATTTTGTCCCCTACCAATCGCGTTTTAGCATAAAGGTGAATTTTAAAGTTATGTTTTGGAATAATGGCTTAAAAATTTCAACGACCACTAATCTATGAAGCTATCATAATGGACATTTAAAATATAAAAGGAGGTTTTTAAAGTTGGCAAGTTATAAACAAAATAGCTAATTAAATCAAGCCTGCACAACTTTGCAGCTCGAGAAGACTTCGGTGAAAAATTATAAATTAATATTCATTTTCCAGGCTTGAATATTTAATTGACATAGAGTCTATATAATATATTGGTAGTGCAATTTATTTTTAATTACCTTAACACAAATATCAAAGTATACAAATTTAATAATAGTTCTTTCTAGGTATCATACATGCACAATCGATTTTCAAATTATATTTCATCATAAAAGCATTACTTTATAGTATGGATTGGTGTTAAATATACATTGTTTGATGACATTAGTCTTTTAGAAAAAAAAAAATATTTGCATAGTTGACGCCAGGTGTATGAGTTATACAAAATGGAAACTTTTTAAACATATTATATATTCTTTTTAATTAAAAATTTAACTGGCACATACAAAAAGTTTATATTTGATCAACTATTTTATTGAAAGCCTTTGTGTTTTTTTTGGGTTATTTTTTGAAACAATGTTTCTAGAAAAACGAAGGTTAACACGAATATGTAGCCTATATCTAGTATACCCCACGTATCTGTACTGATTTGTGTAAAAGTTATTCTTTTTTTCCCTAGATTTTGAACTATATAAAATATAAACAAAACATAACAAACAAAATAAAAACGAATCTTGTGAAGGAGCATTTAGAGAAACATACAATTTTTAAAAAAAAATTGTTGGTACTAGTTTTAGAAAAAAAAACTGTTACTTCTAATTTGTTCAATTTTAAATAAGTTCTGTGGATTCGTTTTTTTTGTTTTTAAAAATGTTTTAAACTATAACTAAGAGGCAACTTTGTAATTTAGCTGAAAAAAAATTATAGTTACAAATAACAATTTCAATCTCCTTAAAAATGGGAAACATAAATAAATCGAATTTCTATGAATTTGATTTCCCTTAGATAAAATCACACATTCATTTTAATACTTATATCAGAACTTTTGTAAACAACTGAGTCTTCTTAAAATAGTTTTACTTTTCATATACGATTTTTTTCAATATGACCAGTTTTCAAAGCTCATAAAAATGTATCTACATTTTTAAGAAACAATAATTTTTTATATATATTTTTAATACATTTTTTATTATTGTAATCTTTGTAAATAGTTTGGAGGACAGTCTCATTTTTATCAGAAAGTTTTTAATTCATTTGCGTTGGGAATTTTTGTTTATTGCTGGACAACATTTTATTATTATTTGTGTGTGTGTTGAAAATTTATATATTAAGTTGCTCTCCCACCAAAAAGTGTAAATATAAAAATAAACAATGTTATTTTTTTAGTAATTTAAAAACGCCATAAAAATAGGAAGCAGCAACGAAGGCAAAGTGGAAGTGTCCCTGTAGTGGGTCATGTTTTGTCCCTATGGTGGGTCATGTTTTGTCCCTGTAGTGGGTCATGTTTTGTCCTTGTGGTGGGTCATGTTTTGTCCCTGTAGTGGGTCATGTTTTGTCCTTGTGGTGGGTCATGTTTTGTCCCTGTAGTGGGTCATATTTTGTCCTTGTGGTGGGTCATGTTTTGTCCCTGTAGTGGGTCATGTTTTGTCCTTGTGGTGGATCATGTTTTGTCCCTGTGGTGGGTCATGTTTTGTCCCTGTGGTGGATCATGTTTTGTCCCTGTGGTGGATCATGTTTTGTCCCTGTGGTGGATCATGTTTTGTCCCTGTGGTGGGTCATGTTTTGTCCCGTGGGTGGCTCCCCCCCCCCCAGATCCATTTCAGGAGCCCCATACATGTATTCCATGTCTAGGGCCCAAAGTTCCTAAGAACGGGACTGCTGCATATAAAGAAATGACACCTGTGTAGACCATACTATCCACCCTATTTTGACGAAAAACATAGGGGCGTATCTACAGCGTTTTGGCGTGGGGGAAAATAAAGTTTTTGCCCCCCCCCTTACAATTTCTGAATGTGCTTTTTTGAAAACATCTAACTCCAATTTGCACCTCCAAAGAGTCTTCTGGCGCCAAGGGACATATGCCCCAACTGTTACCCCTCTGGTCACTGGTAAAATGCACGCCAGCCCCCAAAAATTACTGAAAAGCAACCCCCCCCCCCCATTTTTGTTTTCGTAAGAAAATGCCTCAAACAAATATTGTCTGGGTTACCGCACTGTATAATAATAAGACAACTAATAATAATACTAATAGTGATGCTAGTATCAAGACAGATAGAAGCCAGAATGGTCAATAAAATGATCTAAGACTTAGAGTCTAAGACCTTAATATATAGTAGAATAGAATTAAAAGATATTTCAAATATGAGTCAATTTAAGAAAAAAAAATTAAAATGCTCTCGCTTTAGAAGAAGAGGAATTAAATTATATTAAAATGCACTCGCTTTAGAAGATATTGAACGATGCAACTGTGAACTCGACATCAGTCGAAAGCTTCAAGGCTGTCCTGGCATCAGCTAGGAGCTGTTAGAATAGCAACATCATACCTCCAACCGTTGCAAAAATGCCAGTACATGGATGCAGCAACGAAACATTACCAGAATTAGAAGAAGAAGAATTAAATTATATTAAAACGCTCTCGCTTTAGAAGAAAAATAATTAAATGATATCAAATTCCTCTCGCTTTAGAAGAAGAAGAAGAATTAAATTATATCAAATTGCTCTCGCTTTAGAAGAAGGAGAATTAAATTATATCAAAGTTCTCTCAATTTAGAAGAAAAATATTTAAATTATATTGAAATTCTCTCGCTTTATTTTAAATGTGCAAAAGAAATTACTGAGAAAAATATGAATGAAATGTGATAACTCATTAAAAAAAATATTTTAAATTGTCGACATTTCTACCTAATAAAATAAACTAAAAATATTGCTTTAATCGAGCCTATGGCTGTGCTTACACCGCTGTGATTACAAAGTAACACACATTATCATGGACTTAAACATTAATCTATATTAATTACATAAAACAAAACAAATTTATATTGTTATATTCCAAAACTATTTACATATCAAGCCATGGAGGCAGCCAGCAGAATCGTGTATAGGTCATTTGGTGGGGAATCAGTCAGAATAGTAGAGTTTAAAGAGATGTGCTTTGAGAGCAGTTTTGAAGGATAGGATGGTTTTTTATATTGTGGATTTGTAGTGTGAGATATTTATTTGGGGCCACAGAAAGAAAAAGATCGTTCATCAAATGTTTTTATGCGAGTCTTGAGGACAAAAAAATTACTGGCGTATGTGGAGGAGCGAAGCTGTCGAAGGGGTGTCAATAGACAGGGAGAAGTTTGGTTGCATGAATGCAAGAATAAATTGTGGCAGACAACTGAGAGTTTGTAATCAATCCAGTGGTTGTACAAGGAGCACAGAAAGTCAAGTTTGGTTTTTTTGGTGGGGATTTTTTTGCCTCTAGGACTGGCCTTGCAAATGAGTTTGAAAACTGTCACACATCAAATATTGCGTTAATATTCTTTTTTCGGACAATACATTGTTGTTATAAGTTAGAAGGAACAGGAAGTTAATTACTAAAGGTCATGCTCAGAAGTGAGCAGAAGAGTAGAACAAGAGTAGTAAAGATGGAAGGTGGATATGTGAATTGAAGATCGGCTCTTTGCTATACACCTGATAACATCGTGCTAATTATTCAGAATAGATCTGGGCGAAAGTTATATGTGAAGTAGTAAAACTATATCAATTACATTTCCTCGGTTTTCGGATATATATTTTATGTAGTGTAATTTCTATATAATACATTTTCATGATGATAAATTCGAGAACTTTGTGAATGTGGCTAATTGACACCACAACTACAAGCAATAATTACAAGTAAAATCGTTTTTTTCATAACACGAGTCTTACAGAAACTTGCGTAAGTTAAGACGAGAGAGAACCAGAGCATAGACTAGAGTTTTTGTTTCACTAACTGTGAGTTAGATGTTTATGGAGCTGATCTGAAAAATATGGATTTATTCAGAGCGACAAATGTGAGAGATATGATTATGGAGAGACATCTTGTTAGAAGTATTCTCACCAATATTCCTAGCGGATAATGCAAACTGTATGTCGGAGGTACCTACTTAAAGTTATTTGGGGAGAACCAAGCTAGAGGAAGCTTTGTGGTCGTGAATAAGGAGTGCTTACGTTTTGTCATCATTAAGCTTCCAATTGCTGATTGTCATCCATGATTTGACATCACCAATGCTTTAACGCAAAGTCCAAACAGCGGAATTGATAAAAAAATACATGGAATTTCTTCATTTTACACGATCAAACTTTCATTAAATTACCTTTGAACCGTTTACACAATACTAAATAAAACAAAGTTATGCATTTTAAACAAAATTTGACGAAAATATGACGGTGTGCACTGAAAGCAAAAGCGACCAAACTTATGTTTGACCAAATTTCCGTTTAATGAAACATCCGTCAAATTTCCGTCAACGAAATGTTTTCTTTCCAACAAATTTCCGGACATGGTTGCCCTCCCCTTCCCTGCACCACTCATTTTCTTCATGCTCAACCTAACTCCCCATCTCAATTTATTGCATTATTGACTAGTCTTTGATCCGGGCTATTGTCAACACCCTCCCGCTGGCTGTGATGAGCGCCTCTACCCTACACGTACACATCCAGTTTTGATATAGCACTTCAACTGCTACCCCCACCAGTGCGCCTGGCAGGACAATATCCCAGAGGATGCGGTACTCGCACAAGCAGGACTGGAGGACAACATCCCAGACATTGACGTACTCGAAGAAGCAGGACTTGCAGGACAATATCCTAGACACTGAGGTACTCGCACAAACAGGTCTGGCAGGAAAATAACCCAGACATTGAAGTATTCACACAAATAGATATGGCACAACAAGAGCACGGACACTTAGTTACTCGCACAAGTAGGTCCAGCAGGACAATATTCTAGACACTGAGGTACTGGCACAAGTAGGTCCAGCGGGACAATATTCTAGACACTGAGGTACTCGCACAAGTAGGTCCAGCGGGACAATATTCTAGACACTGAGGTACTCGCACAAGTAGGTCCAGCAGGACAATATTCTAGACACTGAGGTACTCGCACAAGCAGGTCATACTGGACACGATAGGAGACGCTGAGTTACTAACGCAAGCAGGTCTGGGAGGTCAATTTACCAGACATTGAGGTACTCGCACAAGCGGGACAGGCAGGACAATATCCCAGACACTAAGGTACTCACACAAGAAGGTCTGGCAGGACAATATCCAGACACAGTGGTACCAACACAAGAAGGTGTGGCAGGACAATATCCCAGACACAGTGGTGCTAAAAAAAGCAGGACTGGCAGGACAATATCCAAGACTATAAGGTCTGGCAGGAAAATATCCCTGACACAGTGGTACTAAAAAAGCAGGACTAGCAGGACAATATCCCAGACACTAAGGTACTAAAATAAGAAGGTCTTGCAGATAGATAGATAGATGATAGATAGATAGATAGATAGATAGATAGATAGATAGATAGATAGATAGATAGATAGATAGATAGATAGAATGATAGATAGATAGATAGATAGATAGATAGATAGATAGATAGATAGACAGATAGATAGATAGATAGATAGATAGATAGATAGATAGATAGATAGATAGATAGATAGATAGATAGATAGATAGATAGATAGATAGATAGATAGATAGATAGATAGATAGATAGATAGATAGATAGATAGATAGATAGATAGATAGATAGATAGATTGATAGATAGATAGATAGATAGATGGAAGAACGGAGGCAATAACGGAGGCAATAACGGAGGGACAGATGTATGGTGAACGAACGGATTGATGGATGGATGGTAGACAGAAGATTCCTTGAATAGTTGCGCAAATCTCATCTTTTATTCGGTAAACTATGTTTATAAATGTGTAAGATTAATATATGTATATCAGTATGCCACGCAGAAGTTATAATGTCTTATGAAAAGAGCCAAAAAAAAAAAAGTAAATAGACTTTTATTATTATTATTATTTCATTTTTTTCCCCCTTACGGGTAAAATAAGTCAAGGAAAAAGTTCCTTCATTTGTGGGTTAAAAAAAAAAGTAGACACAATTTTGTATTTTAGAACAAGAAAAAGACTGTTGGAGTCGTCGTGGGAGCTCCGCGTCTAACACTCGCATTCTTTGACGATGGAGACCTTGTCCTTCGTCAGTTTCCGGCAAACGGCGATTTCAAATTCACAACGCGAGCAGTACGTCATGCCGTTGCTTTCGCAAACGGGATCATATTCGATAAGGCAAGCCTTGCTGTAACATTCTGTTCCACCTTTGGTTACAGTGTTGGCATTGACACAGCCTGGCCCGGTAATGGAGACGAGAGGAAACGGTGAAATAACGGTAATAAATGGTTCAGATTCATGATTTGTTGTAAAGTTCTTTTTTTGTTTGGTTTATTTTGAAAGCTTTCTTTTTTCTTCTAGTTAACTTCTGAACAGATATGTGTTAACATGATTTAATGATGATGTTAAAATTTAATTTCCTTAGATATGTGTTAAGATGATTTAATGATGATGATGTTAAAATGTAATTTCCTTAGATATGTGTTAACATGATTTAATGATGATGTTGTTAAAATGTAATTTCCTTTATGGCTTGTCAGGTACACATTAAACCCAAGTATCAAAGAAGGAGAAGCAGATTTGCACACACATCTTGCTGGCTGTTAGAGGTATTCACGTCGACAATTTTAACCACGTCAAACAAAATAGTATAATTGATCAAAGCAATGGCTGACCTGCTTGTCAGTGATGATATTGAGTGACCAGTGAGAAATAGACCAGAAGAAAATGACACTAAATTTTGTCTACAACCAAAGCTCCTTATGCCTTGTTTAGCATGAGAAGAAATTACCTTGAAAGTTGTTGGAGCGTGATCAACAAGGGAATATTGGTGCATTTCAACACTGGTGGAGTTGGCTCATTAAAGTATCAAATATTACAGCTCAAAGGATCAGCCTTTTCAATAGACTAGATTTAAACAGTGAACATTCGACTGGATGGCATTAAAACCATAATGGCTTAAGAGATTGTAATCAATGAATTATGGAATTCATAGAGGTTTTGTTCCAGAAAAATTTTTTTTTTGTAAATGAACTCCTGATTAACTTAGAAGAATACTTTTTTGTGTGAGGAAATTTTGAATAGATTGTTTATTCAGTTATGGCAACAAGGACCGAATTTTTCAAGAAATAAAAATAATAATAATTTTACTAATATTATATAACCGAGAAAAAAGATATTTTCTTTAAATATGCTGTAATGAGGAATTAAAGAAGTGTACAATGATATTTTCCCATTTCTATAAACATTAAAAGGTTGAATACTATTAGTTTATTTCAAAATTTCACCAAAAAAAATAAATAAATAATTAAATAAAAATTCAGATTTTAAGTAATACAAAAGATCTCATTTGTTTTTGTCAGCCTGATTACATCGTAGCATCAATAAGACAGAAAACTGATTGCAGTGCTAAGACTTCTAATATAAAACTGTGTGAATATAACTTGTCCTGATGTTATGTCCTGATATTTATGTTTTGCCTTTACTCTTCCATGTTACTATAATTAGTCTTTCCTTTCTAAAGGCCTTTATTTCTATATACAGTGGGATGACATTTTCGACCAACTGAATAGTTTGGTTTTTTGTGGAAGGCTGCTGCAAAAATCTAGGCCCGCTCTAGACGGCCCACACCCTAGTTACGCCACTGAGATGGGGAATACTGTTGTTTTGTTTGATGCAGTGACGACCATCTTCATTCAACCAACTATTAGACACAGATTTAAAGTGAGAATGTTTTTTCTAATAACCGAGTTGTCCATATTCCTTGTCTAAGCCCAGCCATGACCGAGTTGTCCATATTCCTTGTCTAAGCCCAGCCATGACCGAGTTGTCCATATTCCTTGTCTAAGCCCAGCCATGACCGAGTTGTCCATATTCCTTGTCTAAGCCCAGCCATGACCGAGTTGTCCATATTCCTTGTCTAAGCCCAGCCATGACCGAGTTGTCCATATTCCTTTTCTAAGCCCATCCTTGTTAATTTAATTTTTAGCAATTAATGTCAAAAATAATATTGTAAATAGTTTCATGTACTTACATGTCATTTAAACTTTGAATATTTGAGACTTGAACAAAAAATTAAAAACTATTTGTAACTTGATTTGGGGTTTTTAGCTGTGTAAAAAATAATATAAAATAAAAATGTGGTGACCTTGTTATGTTTGTGCTTTTAGATATTCACATCATACACATTAATCACATCATACACAGTAATCACATCATACACAGTAATCACATCATACACAGTAATCACATCATACACAGTAATCACATCATACACAGTAATCACATCAAACACAGTATTCAAATCATACACATTAATCACAACATACACATTAATCACATCATACACAGTAATCAAATCATACACATTATTCACATCATACACAGTAATCACATCATACACAGTAATCACATTAGATTCAGTATTTACATCAGATCCAATAATATTCATATCAAATTCATAACATACGACGATAGGTTACAGATTCATACCAATATTTGGACGACCTTGAACAGAAACCGTTAGAACCAGACTGTCAAGAATATCTAAATGTGTAATGTATCGCTGTCGGTGAAGGAAGGAGGTGAAAAAAAAACATTTTGCATTTGTAAATGTGGGTGTGCCTTATAATACAATGCAATGCAATCTGGTATTGTAAATGAGGTTGTAGCTTTCAAAAATTGGGGTACTATATATGTTTAATGTTGTTGCAGCTTACGATACAACACAAATGCAATCTGGTATTGTAAATGTAGGTGAAGCTTACAATGATACAGCTTCACTTAATAACATTAAAATACAGAAAGTTTTAATTTCAATCATTTATACAACCATTTTAATTATTTTATTTATAAGCTATGATAACTGAAAGAATCAGTACAGGTATGCGAAGTCCGATCAATGTCATCTGACCAAGTTAAAAGATGCCACGATGGAGGAGGAGAATCAGATTGTATTTACATTGCCACTGCAGGTCGAGAATATTTACCCCATATGTCAAAATGTGGAGACGGACACATAGGAACTTGTTGTACCACGTGACTTGAGATGGAAATACAATGATACACGGGGGTCTGGGGCGGGGGTGAAAGGTGGATTCTTGGTGCCAGTAAATATTCTAAAGCATGGATTCCTAATCATATCACATCTCTACATCACCCCCTCTCTCAATTTCGAAACATAGTCTGCAAACACCTTCCGCCACATAAATGATATTTTAAACAAAAATCTAGATGATAATTATTCAATAATTTAGTTCTTGCCATTTTATTTCTCAAATTAGCTTTCTAGAAACAATATAAATGTTAATAATGCAAGCAATAGGCAAACACAAATTAACATCAAATATTTTACTGCTGCTAATCAAGCTGCTGAAAACAATGAAGCAAGAAATTAATGGCAGTAATTAAAATGTTGTGCGTCTTGGGCACCTCATGGGTTGCATTGACCTCTGGTTAAGAACCAATGTCCTAGGGAAATGTTTCTGATACAGATGCAAATATTCGATATCAATTGGAAGTGCAATTTGTGAAGGTTTTAAATAGATTGTAGCTGAAAAGATTTTTTTTAATAGGGAAGTTGAAGAGATTTCTGACGTCATATTTGAGGGGTGCAACGGGGTTCTAAAATTTGCGACAATTGGGGGGGGGGGGTAAAAAAATCGGCAACATTTGAGTGACTTCATTTATGGATGGACGCTAGGGTCTGAATAGACGAGATCTGAGAAACGATTACAGCCTGCAGAGACTAGATCTGAGAAACGACTACAGCCTGCAGAGACTAGATCTGAGAAACGACTGCAGTCTGCAGAGACTAGATCTGAGAAACGACTACAGCCTGCAGAGACTAGATCTGAGAAACGACTACAGCCTGCAGAGACTAGATCTGAGAAACGACTACAGCCTGCAGAGACTATATCCAATAAAGGAATATAGACAGCAAATACTAGACTCTTGCATAGACTAGTTCAGGGAAACGACCATAGCAGGTAAAGACAAGATCTGAGAAAATCATATGGCCTGAAGTGTATAGATCAAAGAAGCGGCCACGGCCTGCTAAGACTAGATGAAAGAAACGACTTTATCTTGCGGAGACTGGATCAGACAAGCGACAACAGACTGCATAGACTAGATCTCTGCAACGACTACACCATGAATAGACTGGATCAGAGACCTGAGAATAGTCTGCATTGTCTAGATCAGAGAAACGATTATGGCCTGCAGATACTAGCTCAGAGAAATAGCTTAAGCCTGCAGAAACTAGATCAGATAAATAAATGGAACCAGAAAAGTCTAGATGAGAGAAACGACAATAACTTGCAGATACAAGATTTCGAAATTCTTAGGGAGAGCCACTTCGTGAAGACAATATTATAAGGCACAGTTCAGCAGATGGCGCTAGTTAGCAATGTACCAGACGAGGTTTTAAGAGCGTAAACTCAAATCTTCATTAGAATATATGTGTTACTTAGTAGTGTGTGATCAATAGATATTAGGTTGTATGATTATAGGGAAGAAGTTCTACCTACGAATTCTAACATGATATTTCATTTGCGTAATAAATCTACAAATTAATATTTTTGTATGTGTGTGTGCACGTATATGTGTGGGTCTGTGTGTGTTTTATGTGTGTGTTTGTCAATCTGTGTGTGTAAGTGTGTTGTGTGTGAGGCAGAAAGAAAGTCCGAGAAAGATATAAACAGAGAGAATGAGAAGGAGAGAGAACACATAAAAAAGATAGTGCAAATTAAAAGAGAACAAGAGATAAAGAGAGAAAAAGATAGAGAAAGAGAGAGAGAGAGAGAGATACAGGGAGGAAGAGAAAGAGAGTGAAAGGAAGATTCAGTGAGAAAAAGAGATACATTGAAAGAGATTGATAATTTGTTGATTTATTGATAGTGATAGAGAGATGAACTAAAAGCGAGTGAGAGAGAGAGAGAGAGGGGGTAAGAAAGAGAGTAATCGATTATGATAGAGAGAAAGAGAGTGAAAGCAAGAGATAGAAATGGAGAGAACGAGATACGTGTTTTATTAGGAACTATTTACAAAGTTTCCATTTGGTTAGGGGACAAAAAATTAAGTGTACAACTTGATTGTTTCAGTAAGCCTAACATTAAAGTGTAACATTTGATTATATCAATAAGGATGGCTTAAAGTATGCAGTAAAACTTGATTGTATCAATAAGCTGGACATAAGAGTAACATGTAAAACTTGAGTGTATCAATTTTTTTCTTAAATAGTAAACAGTTAATTTCAACATATAAATAACGAACAATTTTACCAAGACAAAATTTTACAATGATGACAAACTGTGTATAAAAATAACTTTAAATAATTGATTTTATCAGAGAGTCCGCGACATAGAATCTTCAAGCACAACAACATTGAAAAAATGCTTGTCAATTAAGGGGAAGTCACCCTTCATTATTTTTGGATTAACTAAAAAGTATTGAGTTATATTTCTATGGTCACTTCATGAGAAATTATCAGACACATGAAATCAAACTTACAAAAATAAATTGTATTAACATTTTGAATGAATGCTCTTATGACATATTAAATATGAACTCTATCGGCATCCTTCCGTCTCGTGAGACGATGGTGCATCACCGTTGGGTTGGGTTGCATTTTCTCGAGTGGCTGTGCAGTCCTATCCTTGAGTTACAGTCTTTACCACAGTTTTTACACACGAGTTCCGTGCTTCCAAATGTTTTGGCCTTTCTCCTAGCTCTTCTGTCTGCAGCCTATTCCATTCTTCGCTCCTCGGCTACCATGACGCCTTCTTTGACAACTGTGCGACACGTAGATCGGTCTTTTGCCTTACACTCCCAGTCACTTGTATGTATTTTGGCTGCTTTCATGTCCCTTTGACAGACATCTTTAAATCGCAGACGTGGGCGACCTGTTTTCCTCTTTCCCGAAGCAAGTTCACCATATAGGAGGTCTTTCGGAATGCGGCCGGGACTCATTCTTTTAACATGACCTAGCCATCTCAGGCGTCTTTCACTAAGGATTGTGAACATGCTTTGGCTATTCGCACGCATTAGGACCTCACTATTAGTCACTTTTTCTTGCCATTTAATACCAAGGATGCGACGCAGGCATCTCATATGGAAGCTATTAAGCTTGCGCTCTTGGGATGTATAGGTGGTCCATGTCTCGCTCCCGTATATGAACTATATGAACTATTTATCAATTTTCCTCTATTATGTTTTTTGTGTGCCTCACTGCTTATATTAATAATCATTAATAGTTTTAGAATAAACGGTGAACCGTTCTGAGAAACTTATTAGAAAGATCAATCACAAAATAAATGGATATGCCTGGGTTTTATTATTTAAAAAATCTCTCTCATTTTAACTAATAATTTACTGTTTTAAGTTTTACCTGAGTATTAAGAAGCTCTCTAAGTCTAAGGAAATCAAGTTTTTTTGTGTTTTTTTAAATATGATACGATATATTAGATGCATTCGTCTCAAAGCTGATTGGAGAAAATATTCATACATGGAATTTATCAAATTTCTCATTTCAAATTCAACAAGCGACAGGACCAAAAAAGTTCAGTAAGTTTTTCCGATATCAAGTGCATCCATTTTACTATTTACAGCAATTATAACAAATTTTTTACCGTTTTCATGAGTGCAAGCGTTATATCGAATTTACCCTCATAATAAGTGCTACCTTTATATCAAGTGCATACATTATGCAATATGGTAACATTACAGGACGTGCTTTTATTTTATTATTTGCTACAATTATATTATGTTACATTACATTCATTGTATACACTATATAATGTGCTACCATGATATTATTCCATGTACTACAACTATACATTGGCGTATGCATTACACAATGTGCTACCATTTTATCAAGTGCATTGATTATGCATGTTCTCCCATTGCATCAGAGTTCATCAAAACCGAAGACAAATATCGATGTGCAGAGTTCTTCAGAACCGTAGAGATAGATTGGGGTGCAGAGTTCTTCAGGACCGTAGGCATAGATCAGGGTACAGAGTCCACATGAACATAGATATAGATTGGGATGAATAGTTCTTCAGGACCGTAGGCATAGATCAGGGTACAGAGTGCACATGAACATAGATATAGATTGGGGTGCATAGTTCTTCAGGACCGTAGGCATAGATCAGGGTACAGAGTCCACATGAAAATAGATATAGATTGGGATGCAGAGTTCTTCAGGACCGTAGGCATAGATCAGGGTACAGAGTCCACATGAAATAGATATCGATTGGGGTGCAGAGTTCTTCAGGACAGTAGGCATAGATCAGGGTACAGAGTCCACATGAACATAGATATCGATTGGGGTGCAGAGTTCTTCAGGACAGTAGGCATAGATCAGGGTACAGGGTCCACATGAACATAGATATAGATTGTGTTACAGGGTCCACATGAACATAGATATAGATTGGGGAGCAGAGTTCACATGAACATAGATATAGATTGGGGTGCAGAGTCCACATGAACATAGATATAGATTGGGGTACAGAGTCCACATGAACATAGATATAGATTGGGGTACAGAGTCCACATGAACATAGATATAGATTGGGGTGCAGAGTTCTTCAGGACAGTAGGCATAGATCAGGGTACAGAGTCCACATGAACATAGATATCGATTGGGGTGCAGAGTTCTTCAGGACAGTAGGCATAGATCAGGGTACAGGGTCCACATGAACATAGATATAGATTGTGTTACAGGGTCCACATGAACATAGATATAGATTGTGTTACAGGGTCCACATTAACATAGATATAGATTGTGTTACAGGGTCCACATGAACATAGATATAGATTGTGTTACAGGGTCTCCCAGGAGGATATATCGATAAACGTGAAAGGTTGTATACAAATGTTTGTCCCCCCCCCCACCCGTTCCGTTTTGAAAATATTATACAACATAAACAATGTCGTTAGTGTAAAATCTTGGTGATACTATTTGATCACTGGGAATTTTAAAGGACATGAATAAAAGATAAGACATCAATTAATCTACTGTGCTATTTTATTCCTATATTAACAACGTATCAATAAATGGACTGCGTTATTTTAGGCCTAATAAACGAGGTATCAATAAATGGACTTTGGTTCACAGCTCCCAGCTTCACACGTTAACTAGAAACCTGTCGGGTTTTATTGAGACTTGATGAAAAGATAAGGATTACATTATTTGTACTATTTAAATGCTACAATCTCGAACAACTCCATTGTTGTCAATGATATTTTCTCATTTCCCTGTCTGGATGTACAAAGGAGGATTTTACCAAAATGTTTATTCATTTCAAATGTTAATATTAGTTGAGCCAACAACTGTTGGGAGACATACTGACCAACCCATAGGTTGTGGTGATATCATGTTGTAGTTCACGACTGGATGTCAACCACCAGCCACTAATGTATTGATTTTCATCATTTGATGTAACGAATGATTGCTTACTAAAAGTCAGCTGTTTAGATGGCAAATATAACAATCGATATGTTCTAAAGTAACAGTTAAATAATTTAAACTTAAGTAGAAGCATACATCAAGTGTCTCATATTACCGTGTATGGCAATGTTAATTTTTACATGAACAACAAACATACAAGAAGTAACAACATACATTAAGTGTGTCATATATGCTAGTATGTCAATGTTAATTTTAACATAAATAACAAACACAAGGAATAACAAAATCCAAACAATTTTATTTCTCAGTTTATTACATCTTATAAAAGTTGACAAAACGTGTTAAAATGGTATACAATAGAAGAAATGGTTTTAAATAGAACATTAAATTTATACATTAAATTGATTCAACAGTTTAGAGATGACATTTTAAAATAAAGTTTCTAACAAAATTGTAATATGTTATAAATACTTGAGATGTGATAGTTAAAGGTAGGGGCGCCGATACTGGAGGTGGGGGCGTTCATGGGGCGTGGTGTTGGGGTGGATGGTGCTGTCTACTACAACACTAAACAGTTAATACAACTTTGTATATTTGTATAGAATTATTTAAAACATTAAAACATTGTTTGTTGACATTAGCGATATTAGAGGACCTCCCGACCAACGCCACTAGAATTGTTTCCCTTAGAGTTGACCCCACTATGGACATGGCGGTCATACGACCAGCCAACATTATACCCCAGTTAGTGGACACAAGCCCCACTACTGCCTGGACATGTACATGTTGTGTACGTGTACTTGGTATTAAAATCATCCACCACGTACCTGTCTAACCATTGTCCTACAGAGATCTGTTTAGGACATCCATGTGGATGTGATACTATGAATGTCAACTTAACCTCATCTATTGAACGCCAGTATTTGTTGAATACTTTCACCAGTAGATCACGCCAGTGTCCCCACATCTTGACCAGTTTATCCAGTAAATCTACGTCACATGTCACACATTTCAACTCACACAAGTCTTCCTCAATGTTTGCCCTCCTCACCTTCCAGCCATCAAGAGTGACCAGTGGACTATCTTGTCTATCATAGAACAATCTACACGTGGTGTGTCTCGCCTCAAGGTCATCAAACACCACGTGTGTGGCCGTGCACATGGTTACCTCCCCCCACACTTTGCTGGGTATGTCCGAGTGTTGACACTTGTGACATGGACAAGTTCCCTTGTTGTATTTCTTGATGACTTCCTCTGTCCACTTGTTTACATACGAGACCATCCCAGTCCCTACCCTCATGACGTCATTTCCTCTCATGTTATAAAAGGCGTATGGGACTGTTGTGTTTAAACAAAATTCTGGTCTTTTTGTACTGGTCATTTTAACATCTACCCTGACAGTCAGGTCAGCTGTAGCTTTGATGTACTCAACTAGGTCATTGTCATGGTGACCTTCAGGCAGGTGCCTGATGTTAAAATCGTTGACAGGTACAAACTTTGTGTGACCTGGATTTTTCTTACAGCCAACAAGATGTTTGTGTAGATCTGCTTCTCCACCTTCTGACACCTGGGTTTCATGTGTACCTGACAAGGTGATAAAAGAAAGTACATTTTAATAAGATTATAATCAAATTATTCTAAGCCATTTCACATTTTAATACATTTTTACACCTGTCTTTATTTTAAATTTGTAAACAATAAAATCACAAGATATAAATTTACAAGTCAGTTTATGAGACATAGAATGTTGTATTACATACATCATAGGAATGATTTCAAATGTTGTATACAAGCAGATCAATGAGAATTATAACAACAAATAATTACCATAGAAAAGATCTGCTTCATCTTGCTTGTTACAAATGTCTTCACGACAGTCATCAGAGCCATCATCGTCTTGACTGTCAACTGTGCTATTATCGTCATGACTGTCATCTGTGCCACCCTCATCTTGACTGTCATCTGTGCCATCATCGTCTTGACTGTCATCTGTTGTGCCACCATATACTCGGCTAACATAAGTGACATTATCTGTATACAGTGATAAAAGTTCATAAATATAAAATAGGAAATGTAAAGAGAAAATTAATTTCTAAACCTTAACATTTCTTTTTTTTTTTTTTACTATTTTTTTTTAACACTTCCACTTCCATTTGTCCATTTTTTTTGTTTTCCCCCAACCGTGTTTTAAAAATTAATTTCTAAACCTTAACATTTCTTTTTTTTTTTTTTTACTATTTTTTTTTTAACACTTCCACTTCCATTAGTCCATATTTTCTGTTTTCCCCCAACCGTGTTATTTCCTTTTCTCTATCTCTCTCTTTCTATTACCCCCGTTCTCTCTTAGACTCAGACACACACACTTTTTTTGTCTTTTTAAAATTGAAAACTAAAAGAATTTCATATAAATTTTCCTCAACTAAGTCTAAAAAAACGTTTAATATTATTATTAATATTTTACCATTAGTTTGTTTCAATATCTCTGATTCAGCCAGGGTCAATCTTTGGACAGTCTGAAAGTTAAAGAATTAATTATAAAATTAAATGGAGCCTCACATTTATTATTATACATTTAAATTAAATTTTAATTGGTCAAACTTTTATGTTACAAATATTCTATGAGTATGCAATTAATAATTTTAAAAAAATGACGTTCTGATCATTTCGTTATATTTATCCTATTAAAAAACGACAAGTATTTAGTGTAATAATATTTAATTATATAATAATAAAATAAATGCACGCGAACATTAGTTGATATTTAAATGAAAATATTTGAGATTCAATATCTGCCATGACCGTGCTTTAAAACGAATGCCGTCTGCAACTTCAAAAGTATTAAGAAATGGATCGATTAAATTGAATTATTGTAGTTATGAATACAAATACCAAAAACAATGTCTTTATAAGAATTTCGCAAACATTGTTAAACCTTTTTTCAACGAGATATAATAATAATAATAATAATAATAATAATAATAATAATAAAGTTAATTTCAAAAACACGCTTCATCCCAAAAGGCTCGAAGCGCAGTACAAAGTCAACAAAAAACATATCTATAATTTACCACATTTAAAACAATCGCAACACTACAAAAACTAATTACTAGCATACAATTGCAAAGTCTTTCTAGCCATTTCAACCCGGAGCAACACAGCCATTATGCATTAACTGGAAAATAAGGTAGACAATCATCACAGAAGGTATTTGCGAAATAGATGTGTCTTTAGATCGGTTTTAAAGGACTCCAGTGTCTGGTTGTTTCTGAGATCGACTGGAAGGGCGTTCCAAATTGTTGGACCAGCAAATGCGAAAGTGCGCTTTCCGTAAGTCTCAAGGCGAACACGTGGTGTCGAGAGTTTGCCACTATCGGATGAGCGGAGCTCTCTATTTGGTACATAAGGCGTCAGCAGCTCTTTCAGATAGGACGGCGCCATGTCATGTAAGCAGCGGTAGCACAAAGTTGCGATTTTGTACTCTATGCGAGCACGCACCGGCAGCCAATGCAACTCTCTCAGAAGTGTTTTTGCATGGTCGAATTTGCGTTTGCGGAGAACAATGCGAGCCGAATTATTCTGTGCTATTTGAATTTTATCCACGAGCGTAGCTTAAAGACCCACCATGAGAGCATTGCAATAGTCCATGCGTGATAGCACAAATGCAGACATCAGCCTCTTTGTTGTATCAATTGTTAGGAAGGGCCTGATGTGACTAATCCTGCGCAGCTCCAGAAAAATCGCCTTGCATAGCATGTTAATATGACTTTCAAAAGTTAGTCTTCCATCTAGGTAGACACCCAGGTACCGCACTGTTTGAGCTAACTCAATACGCACACCTGAGAGAGTAATGGATGTCGTGTTATTTGCAGATTTTTGCTTCTGAGCGGTCGCGATGGGGAGCAGCTCAGTCTTATCATCATTTAATTTGAGCTTGTTAATGGTCATCCAGTGCTTAACCGACTCCATTGTCTTCTGTGTAATACTGAGCAGCTGAGGGAACTGAGAAGGGATCACTGATTGATGAAGTTGTGTATCGTCCGCGAACATGTGATACAACATGTCTAACTGCCTGATCTCTAATTAATTAATGTATTTACCATGTTGGGAGAATGAATATTTTTGTTTGTTAAAAAAAAGAAAAGATTTCCCACCCATTCTATCCAAAACAGATGCACATTCAGTCATGGTGGCATACAACTTACACTACTACATCCTCAAGATTTTAAATACACTACTTTAATCTAAAGTTTACAACAGATAAGACAAGAGCTGCCCCAGATAATGAGCCCTAGGTTGACAGTACCTTCTTTGGGTACATCTGTAGATCATACTATAGTCCATACTATAGAAAATAGGCTATTAATTAAAGCTAGTGTTATAAAAATTATCTGTAATATACAAGATATGTAGCGTATATAATATAATGATTCCATGATTTTTATCTAATATTTGAATTGGATGTCGACAAGGTAGTATTTGAAACAAGAAATACTTGTGGTAAATTACTGTATTAATAGCGGATGTATACAAGGTAGGACTTTATTATTATTTTTATTATTATTATTAGTGGTGGTTTTATAAAGTGCAGTATCACAGCCAAGGGGGCGGCTCACCATACTGTACATACAATTTAACAAACATAATCATAAACATGAAATTTAACCTACCTTAATATAATAAAACAAAATACATGTATATTTACTCTACACATTCATTGTGGTAACTTCATGTATTAATAGTGGATGTAGAAAAGTTAGGACTTTACACAGGAAATACTTGTAGTAACCTACTCTGTTATTTGTGGATGTTTACAAGGTATGACTTTATACGTGAAATATTTGTGGTAAGCTCCTGTATTAGTAATGGATGTAGAAAAGTTAGGACTTTACACAGAAATACTTGTAGTAATCTACTCTATTATTTGTGGATGTTTACAAGGTAT
The DNA here is from genome assembly GCA_964033795.1 of Lymnaea stagnalis. Classification (NCBI taxonomy): domain Eukaryota; kingdom Metazoa; phylum Mollusca; class Gastropoda; family Lymnaeidae; genus Lymnaea; species Lymnaea stagnalis. The sequence continues at coordinate 569,833 of CAXITT010000056.1, forward strand.
GACTTTATACATGAAATACTTGTGGTAAGCTCCTGTAGTGGATGTAGAAAAGTTAGGACTTTACACTGGAAGTACTTGTGGTAAGCTCCTGTATTAATAGACCCTAAGTTACTCTATAATGTCAACACACTAGCATAACTATCAAATAAAATACATTTAAACTTAAGGATTTTTGCTTTCTCGATACTCTTGTGTAACTTACATATGTTTATTTTAAAAAATAATTTTGTATGAAAATGTAAAAATAAATAAATAAGCATGATTATGAGCTCTGTATACAATTTTGAAATTAATAATAAAATTCAGGATAAGACTTGGATATGTGATATGAGGTAAAGTGGAATTAAATATGTTGATTAAAATGAATATGTGAAATGCCATGAACAAAAGACTTGATTTAAATGAAAATCCTTTAAGTCATGCACATAAATAACATCATTAAATTGATGTTATTCTCTTTATTTAAATAAAAACTGACCTATTGATTAACTTTTATAAAAGGTTGTTATAAGCTTTTGGATTCCCATATATATAAATATGTAATAATGTTAAAATTGATGGTTACAAATGTACGTAAATATGTCATAAGGTTACCTTTATTATTTTATTTGAAGGGGCAAATTCTTCTGATTCATTTTCTGATTTGTAAAAATGCTTTATTTGTGTCTGACTGCAAGAAGTAACTTGACTTTTACAAACATCAGAGTCTAAACTGTAATGTACTGTCTCTTTGTTGTCTCCAGATTTGCTCTTAGTTACTTCACTTGTGTCCATATTACTTGAAAATTCTTGCAGTGTATACGTACTATTTAATCTTGAATTGTTCATTGTCAATGGCTGATAGAACTTTCTATTTTTTGCTCACTTCTTCAATAATTGATTTTTACTTTTCATGAAACCTGTTAAAAAATATTATATAAATTAAAGGACTTCATTCAAGCTAAGTAAAGGAATGAAATAGCAAAACGGGGTATGTGGAAGCTTGAATTCGAGAACAGGACAAAAAACAAGGACGTTTCTGCATAAAGCTTTCTTTAGCTAACCGTAGAAATGCATAAATTTATACTGTTAGCTGAAGAAGCTAAACATTAATCATGAAATTATAACATTTTAAAAATCTTAATTATGAAATAAAAAATATCTAGAAATTGATCATCAAATTATGTAATTTAAAACATTATCGATAATCAAGTTATACAATTTGAAACATGTAGAAGTTGTATGCAATTTAAAACTTGTTGAAGTTGATAATAAACATTCTAGGACATTAGAAGTCATTTGCTGATAAAAATATGTTTGGACGGAAGATTTATTTAATGTTTATGTTTTTTAATATCAAATTAAATAGGATTATTTCTCTTACCTTACTGTGAAAAAACAAATTTATTTAATTTTAAACATCATTTCAAGATAAATGCTGATAATAATTCTATTAACATTAATGAATTGCCTTTGGCTGTTGGTTTTATTTGTAAATTTTTAACACAAAACTATTTTTATCCACGCCTGTGATAATTATATGTTTAAAATGGCTAGATAAATAAAAACTCATTTAATTATTATATTAATAATAACCATTTTAACATAAATTTCATTGTGGCTAATTTAATTTAAAAAAATAAAATATGATTAGCTTATGTATTATGTTACTGAAAAATATTTAATTGTAATTCTACTATTTAGAAAATGATGTTTGCTGTTTCACATGTTATTTTATTACATGTTTTAAAAGTTTATTTTGTAACCAATTTATTTTAAAAATTGTCTTCTTAGTTATATATTTATTGGGAAATTTGTAATAATTTCATTCTAAAATGTATTGAAGTTAATTATGGTTATATTAATATTTCAAACACATTTTTTTGCATTATACTTTCATGTCTAATTTCACTATATTAAAAATTGTCTCCTTTATTTCAAATTTTTATATAATATTTTTCATATTATTTTTCATCATCTCATATTTTAAAAACATTGTTGCTTGATCCAATGTAATCTTTATTCTAATACCATAAAATATCCTAAAATTGTTTTAGACAATTTCTATTCATTAAAAATTCTAAACAGTTCCTTTATTTCATTTTTTTCCATTAAAAGGCATACAAATATAATGATCTATTGTATGAAATTTGTAAGCTATATGTATTATATAGTAATTATAATTTTTTTAATTATACCATGATTCTTCTGATCAAGTGCTCTATCATTGTGACACGGTCATTAATATTTTCACATGAAACAGTTTTACTATAAGTATGACATGACATAAACTATGAATTGATTCATTCAAGATGGACTGAGGGGTTTCAATTATTTTTTATTTAACTATAAACTTGTAATTTAGATCTAACAAAGCAAACAAAAAATTTTCTTATCCTAAAAAGGGGATACAATAATTCTTAAATATTTATTGACATAGTTTTAAGTATTTATTTATAATGGATTTTTCCTTTGAAAACAAAAATCATTTTTTTTTTCTTTGTCATAATGTACATATTTAATATGTTCTGATATTCTTTATTCTTCACAGCATACATTTATAATGTGTTTAGATTTCCTTTATTCTTCACAGCATGTTCATATATTATTTATCATCAAATGTAAAAATTAAAAAATCCATTACTTTTAAAATAAATGAAATATGTATTTTTAAAAAAAAATTATTTTATAGTTAATTTTTTTTCACAAATAAAAGAATTCATAGAATGGTGTTTTTAAAAAAAAACAAAAAACAATTTTTTAAATGTTTATGTTAATTTGCATATTTTAACTATAATTTTATCAAACTTTTTTATATCAATACCTTTAAATTATGTAGTGACTTGAACTTTTAAAAAATATATAAAGTTGTTTTGATAATTGGTGTTCAATCATCCATGAGTATAAAAACTCGCTAGAAATTCCTGCGCTGTTGTAATATGAGTGATAAATTAAGACAGGAACTATATCTTTTTTAGTCAGCCAAATTGAAAGTGCTTTAAATTAAAATGGATTAAAGTCGATTCATGTGTGTGGACACATCTAGAGCTTTTAGTGATATAATTTTTCTTCTTAAGCTAATCAATGAATTTATATTATTATTTTTTTTTTCTATATTTCATCTTTTGTGAAATGAGATATTATGTAAATGTTTGACAAAATCTATTTGAAGCTACTCCCATAATAAAAAGGATGTGTTAAGAACATTGAATTTATTTTATTTTACAAGTGAAGCATATGACGTCACAGACAGTTAACCTGTAGTAATATTAATATGAAAAAACTGACCACAAAATCAATTTAATAAGTTACACAATAAATGCAACAGGTTACACTTTATATGCGATAGTTTACAAAATAAATACAACAGGTTTCACAATAAATACAACAGGTTACACAATAAATACTTCAGACAACAGTCTAAAAACATGTCATTTGCTAAAATATAGTAAATCTTGTAAAATATTGAAGTATAAACAAATCCTTGTGTCTTCATTTCTATGACTTTCGTTTTTTTTAACAAATAATTTGAAAATTATCAATTTTTATGTTAATTTATCTAGGAATACTTACCTCTATGTTATGCTTGAGAAATAATAACGCAATTGAGATATTTTAACCTGTGAATGAACAGCAGATAATACTTATTATTTTTGTATGTTGACACAAGGACCAAATAGACCATAATATATTACATAAGACAAATCTACTTCAAATATTTTTCACAGCTCAGCTGCTGTGTGTAACGTTTCATTCATTTAAGCAGCTCAGTAATTTATACTTTAGAATAATGTTTCCAGCAATGTGTAGGCCTATTGCATGTGTTAATAGAAGTATTTCAATACGTTATACTTAAAATGTGTTTGATCCATTAATCTATGATCACATGTAGTACACAGTTTAAAAAATTTGGTACAGGATTTTTACTACAATTATTTTATCTCTTTCTTGTGATCATACAATAGTAAACCATGCAAAAAGAAAAGACAATAACGGGAACAATTTCTCATGTTATTTTAATTTTTTTTAAAGACAACCATCCTTATAGCTTTATTGAATTTTTCGGACCAATCATTATTATTGCAAAAACAACAACAAAGCTGAGTAAATCAACAGGCGGTTGGTCAACATAATACGAGTACAACATAATCTCGTACGGCTGATATACAACAATCACTGTCGCAGAAAATCCAAATTCTCATCTTGATATACACGTCTTGTCTTGACAACAGCAAGGGAGGGAATACGTTCAAAATGGCGGTTAGCTCAGTAATTTCTGAAATTGTGTTTACATCTATAACCCAGCCAATAAGATCCCGTGATACATACCATAGTTATAATTAGTCACGAGGTTATAATGGGACTAACGTCATAGTTATATTATGTCACGAGGTTATAATTACACACACGTCATAGTTATATTTGGTCACGAGGTTATAATGGGAAACACGTCATAGTTATATTATGTCACGTGGTTATAATGGGACTAACGTCATAGTTATAATTGGCCACGTGGTTATAATGGGACACACGTCATAGTTATATTATGTCATGTGGTTATCATGGGACACACGCCATAGTTATATTATGTCATGTAGTTATAATGGGACACACGCCATAGTTATATTATGTCATGTAGTTATAATGGGACACACGTCATAGTTATATTATGTCATGTAGTTATAATGGGACACACGCCATAGTTATATTATGTCATGTAGTTATAATGGGACACACGCCATAGTTATATTATGTCATGTAGTTATAATGGGACACACGCCATAGATATATTATGTCATGCAGTTATAATGGGACACACGCCATAGTTATATTATGTCATGTAGTTATAATGGGACACACGTCATAGTTATATTATGTCATGTAGTTATAATGGGACACACGTCATAGTTATATTATGCCATGTAGCTATAATGAGACACACGTCATAGTTGTGTTTGGTCTTCGTAGTACTGTACTGTTAAATCTCTTTGAGCTGAATAAAGAGTTCGAATTTTCGGTTTCCCCATCACCAAGCAACCAGCTGATCCTTCTACCACGTCAGTGATACTAAGCAGTCACTGACAGTTTTATTTGGAGTTTAAACTTTGATCGCTTTACAATAAAGTTGCAGAGAGCAATGACAATAAGTGGTGGTCCATTTAGAAGGTCATTCCGCAAGCTCACGTATCGGTCCACTAAGGGTGTGGCTCCACAAAAGTCTGGCATTCAAGACTGGTGGACGAGACCGGAATGGGTTTTAACAAATTACAACAAAGTAAACTGGCCACATTTGGTCACGTGACGTCGGTGACAGTCTAGGTTTCATGGTGTTTTACCGACGAGCGCCAGTCGAAATGAAAATATTATAATTTTTTTTCAGCACACAGCCTTTCCACTTAAAATTATTTTTAAAATTTTGAAAAATTATTTGGTTTTATGGCTGAAAATGTAACACAATTTAAGTAATGGACATCTTAAGAGTAACGGTAACCTAGCAACATTTCGCAGAAACCAAGAATTACCTGACAGAAACCTAGCATTATCTGACAGAAACCTAGCATCATCTGACAGAAACTTAGCATCTACTCGTGGTAACCTTACATCATATTTGCAGCAAACCTAGCAGCATACCACAGCAAACCTACCATCATAGCACAGCAAATCAAGCATCCTCTCACAGCAAACCCAGCATTAAAGCATGCCACAATTAACATCATAATACAGCAGACTTATCATAATATCACGGCAACCATTCTCAGTGGTTGTGATGATCTTCCATAGGGTTAAAATTTCCTGTGCCACAATCATAAAGATGATTGCCAATTCACCCATAGGTAACGGGTTGTAATAGATTATCTTTTGTAATAAATTATGTTTTGTAATAGATTATGTTTTGTAATAGATTAGATTTGTAATGTACATTTTGACAAGTAAGAAAAGACAATATATTATGTATAAAATAATTATTTTCGCCCTTCCCCTGTGATTCTCGAGTCCATAAAAGAATTATCAATATTTAGATTGAATTGATTAGACATAAATGCAAACTGTGTCCTTGTTAATACCATGAAATTTAAACTTGCACAGGGGACATATTTCATATGTTGTTAGCGAAGACTCATTGAATATTAAGATTTTGAAAAAACAAAAGTAAGCCATCATATGAAAGGATATGGGATTCCTTAATCATTATCAGATTCTCATACACTATTCTAATGTTACAATTTGTTCAAATGTTAGTTAATTAGCCAATGAAATTAGGTTATAATAAATAATGTATACACTCTCAACTTACAGGCTAAAGTGAAAAGGTCTTTTCAAACAATTTGACAAGGTGTAGTCTCACTGTAATAATGATGAGTCTTTTCTTACACAGGATTTTATTAGCTACTTACTAAGGAGTGCGTCTGTTCTAACAGCACACTATGGAGTGAGACTATTCTCATAACGTAATCTTTTAAATACCAATGTTTGTTTACGTTACCGTCGCCTAGCAAGTTGCTAATGACGCATCTCTACGTGGGTTCGATTGAAAACAAACGGGAATTTCTTTTTTGAAGTAGGCTGTAATCATGACAAGATATTCCAGAGAGTGACGTAGAATGAAAAGATCGATTGGTTCCACATGAGATAACGTTGGGAGAATATTTCATGTTAGTGAATACAACTAGTTTGTTTTATTGGCAGACGACTTGAGATTTTGCCAAGTCTTTTGAAAGAATATTCAACAAGTTTTTACATGTTTTATGACTGTTTCATTAAATATCTTGTCATTCAACACTCACAACAAAGCAGCACGTTTTAAACTAGATCACTGACCGTTTCATGAAATAACATGTAACTCAACTCTCCCGACATAAAACTCTTTTTAAAAGTGTATCAAGGACCGTTACATTTCAGCAAGAGTTAACCACCCTCACACCCCCCCCCCCCCCCCCCCCCCCCCCCCCCCCCCCCCTCTTTAAAAAAAAAGTTGAAATAAGCGTGCTCTTCAATTGACAGCTTCAATATGCAGACATGTGTATGTACAAACTCACCCTCTCCCACCGCGTTCTTTACCCCATATAAATAGCAATTTTTTAAAATCGAATGTTCGATATTCTCTATGAATTAAACATAATATCTTCGACTTGGAACTTCTTCTGAATTGAATCGTGCACTTCAAGCATACGTACGTTTACAATAATAATAAAATAATCAATATATTCTGTGGGCAAGCTTTTTACTCCTAAATCAATAACGACCTTCCTATAAAACGACCTTGACATTACTTATTGTGAATATACACGCTAGAGATTACGTTAAATGAGTCACGTGATCTGATCTAAACAGACAGATTTAAAGATAGGACATCAAACAATTATTTTGGTATCTGTTCAGTTAAAATATGTATTTTGAGAATTCTTATCATTGTCTAACTACTACTCAACTATGAGGTTTTTAAAAAGGTAAATGTTGACATGATATATTATCAGATATACGCATGTGAAGAAAGTAAACTTCACTTATCATATTTCATATTGTAACCTATCATTGACTTATTAGACCCTATCATATTGTAACTCATCATTGACTTTTTGTAAATTATCACCGTGTAACCTATCATTTACTTATTATAATTTATCATCTTGTAAGCTATCACTAGACGTACGCATTTTTAAACCTATTATTGATTATTAGACATATGCATTAAATTATTTGCCTTCGTTATATTATGTGCTACCATTAGTCTGTGTACTGTCATTATAGTATGTGCTACCATTAGTCTATGTACTGTCATTTTATTATATGCTACATTAGTCTGTATACTATCATTATATTATGTGCTAGCATTAGTCTATGTACTGTCATTTTATAATGTGCTACAATTAGTCTGTGTACTGTAATTATATTATTTGCTATTAATAAACTATGTACTGTCATTATAGTATGAGCTACAATTAGACTAACTACTTTCATTATAATCATGTGCTACCATTAAACTATGCAGTGTCTTTTTAATAGGTTATATTATTAAACTATGTACTTTCATTATAGAATAGGCTACCATTAAACTATGTACTTTCATTATAGAATGGGCTACCATTAAACTATGCACTGTCGTTATATCATGTGCTGCCATTAAACTATGTGCTGTCATAGTAACAAGTGCTACTTTTAAACTATGTGCTAACTTTCAACTCTATGCAGTTATTGTATGTGCTACCTTTAAATTATATACTATCATAACAAATTGTGCTACAATGAAACCATGTGCTGTAATTAAAATATGTTCTACCATGTCTGTATACTTTGTTGATAAATAAAATTCATGATCGGTACAGCTTCATTTCTTTGCTGTCTAGGGTAAGCTTAGAGACGGATCAATCTTTTGTACACTTGGTAAAAACAATTTTAAAAAAGCCGAGCTATACACTAGAATCGCCGTAGCACATATCAAATAAATTATATGTTTTATACAAAACCAAAGAAACTAGAAGTAGACAGGATTACATTTTGAGTTACATTTATTTGTTTTGCCAATTGAACTGTTTTAATATTTGTGTAACTCTTCATCATGAGTGAGTGGGGCACACTGGGATGATAGTTTCCTCTTGATTTTATTGTTACTGACATTTCGTCACATATTTGAGAGCTTTAAATAAATAAAGAGAATAAATCATTGATGTCACCAAAATCAAGATTTGTCAAGAATTCTAACATTGTGTTTAATAGGGTTCTCTCTCCTCGCCGATTGTTGATCTAAATATCAATAAAGATTGCATCATGTTTGAATGACTAAAATGATATCTTCTCCACAAGTAACGCTAAGTAAATTCACAGAGCAATTAAAAAAAAAAAATAATAATTGAAATTCACTTCGACAAAATAGTGGTACATTTCATTCAACATCTTTAAAGTGGAGCTGTATTTGGTCATAGACTAAAACAAACTTGGTCCCCATCGGTGCAAAATTCGTTATTTACACCATTTTATTAGAATGGAACATATAGATGTATTGATTTAAATAGATAATTATTTATTTTGATATCTCACTATGATCACAAAGACCATAGATCAATATCAAAATAAGAGTGCATTCTTTGGCCTAAATCAGTAAAGACGTCATCAAGAATAAAGTACACGGTTTCAATCTTAAACTTGTCCTTGATTGTAACAGCGAAATGAGCTGCAATTTCAGCATATAAGTAAAGAAAAATTTTAATCATGAGGATTTTTTGTACAATGATGACGAACTAGAAAACTAACTTGAGATTCTTGATTGATCAGTGAGCACGGGGCATGGAATCCTTGGACACGGCTCAACAAAATTGAATAAACACTTGTCAATTAAGGGGAAGTTACTATTTTTTACTTATGGAATATATACAATTTGTTGAGTTATCTTTCTTTGTTTACTAATAGAATTATTGTCAGACACCTGAAATCAAACATACATTTTTTTTTTTTAATTTACATTTGTAATTAATAATGTAACAACGTTATGTTATACATTTGAATTATTTAATAATTTTCATTTATTATTTTTTGTTGTATATTTTACTACTGGTAATAATAATAATGACTAATAGCTTTTGAATGATCGGGCAACCGTACTGTGCCTCTTGTTCAAATATCAATCACAAAATAAATGGATATGTCTGGGTCTTATTATTAAAATGTCCTTGTCAGGAATTGTTTATTGAAACTAGTGTTTGTTGTTGTCGTCTATGGTCTGATTCACCAGTTTACAACAATTACAACACTAGACTCAAAGTGCTTTTAATATATCCATCTTTAAACGTTATTTTAATTGTACAATTAGCACACGCTCATTAAAACGATCAATAACACAACTGATCCAATTAGTTTCGTAGTTCTTGCTCACAAACGTAGCCCAATGTCCTCGTACTAAATGGATCTCTGGACTACACTGTCCTTCCTTTCATGACTTTTGTCGTTCTGCCGTTCACCCATGCTACCAAAACGTGCTTACCTTTCATTCGCATGAGTTCCTACGCCAGCCACTCTTTCACATACACGCCGGGACTACTTTCATAATTTAGCTACGGTAACTAAAATCACAAGGGATTCTCACCTCGCCAGTAGTCTCTCATTTTAAATAGTAAATAACTGTCCAAAAATTTGCGGAGGTTTTGAAGAAAAAAATGTCTAAGTCTAAAGAATCCAAATTTAAAAAAAAAAGGAATGTCAATATGATACGATAAGTATTTATTAAATACATTCGATTTAAGTCTGATTATATAATATATTCATATATGGAAGCTACACAATTTCTCTAATGAAATACAACATGCAACAATACAATTTCAATATGCTTTATGAATATCAAGTGAATCTTTTTAACTATGTACAGCAATTATAAGAAAGTGTGACAATTTTAACATGTGAAACCATTATATCAAAATTGCAATTATATCAAGTGCATTACTTATGCACTGTGATAACATTACATGATGTGCTTCCATTATCTCATGTGCTACAATTATATTGTGTTAAATGTATTAATTGCATACACTATATAATGTGCTACCATTATTTCAAATGCACATACTATTTCATTTGCTACCACTTTATATATAAAGTGTATACATTACACAATGTGCTACCACTATATCAATTGCATCTATTATTCCATGGGCTACACTAAATCAAGTTCATACATTATTCTAAGGGCTACCAATAAATCAAGTGCGTCCATTACGCTATGTGCTACCATTACATCAGAGTTCATCAGGACCGTAGACACAGTTCTGCGTAAAGACTTTATTAGGATCGTAGATATATATCGGAGTACAGGGTTCATCAGGATCGTAGACATAGATCTAGGTACAGAGTTCATAGGAGCATATATGGACAAGCGGGAAAGATTGTTTAAAAATGATCCAACACGGTGTCGTTTTGAAACTATTTTGGGGTAATAAGGGGAGAGACTGCAATCAGGTTAGTGTCGAGTATGAGCGTTCATTAGAAATTGTTGCGACGTAATATTATGTTCATTAGTTGTTGAACGCTTTTCCCGCGCTTGACTATTATAGTTAGTGAACGCTCTTCCCGCCATTGTCATTATGACGTATTTTTATGCTGAGTCGTGACGTATTGTCTATGCAGTGTTGTGACGTATGTTTTAGTCCTGCGGCAGTCTTGAGTGGAACCTTGGAGTGATAGGATGTTTATTATATTTACTTAGATATTAAAGTTATAGTTATTATCAAAAGGAGTTGAGTTGTTAATTGATAGTGAGAATAGTACGACGCTTCAACGTATGAAAGAACTGACGACTGTAATCAATCCAAGAAGACGGTGTAGGAGTTGACATGGGGGCTTCTCATCCGGGATTGGTGAACCTCGTTATTTTCATACTTGAGGTAAAGTACAAGAACATTCTTATTATTCAACTTTAGTGAAGTTACAACCATCGTCGCATGTTCAGGTGAACCTCGTTATTTTCATACTTGAGGTAAAGTACAAGAACATTCTTATTATTCAACTTTAGTGAAGTTACAACCATCGTCGCATGTTCCCGTATTTCAATGTCGGAGCCCCGCTGCCACCGTGTGTCAAGTTTATATGAGTTGCATACGCCAGTAACTCCATCAACCACCTACGTCCTGTATTAGGCTAGTTATGTCCTAACCTGCAACAGGCTAACTACGCCCTGCCCGTTATCAAGTTGCCAACGTCCTGCCCAGTTCCAGTGAAATAACTACGTCCTGCCCGTTATCAAGTTACTAATCTCATGTCCAGTTCCAGTGAAATAACTACGCCCTGCCCGTTATCAAGTTGCCAACGTCCTGTCCAGTTCCAGTGAAATAACTACGCCCTGTCCGTTTTCAAGTTACTAACCTCGTTTCCAGTTCCAGTGAAATAACTACGCCCTGCCCGTTATCAAGTTGCCAACGTCCTGTCCAGTTCCAGTGAAATAACTACGTCCTGCCCTGTATGAAATTACCAATGTCGTGTCCAGTTACAGCAAATTAACTACGCCCTGTCCGTTATCAAGTTGCCAACGTCCTTTTCATTTCCAGTGAATTAACTACGCCCATCGCTGCATCGAGTTAGCTACGTCCTGTCGGTAGTGAGCTACCCACTTCGTGTTCAGCTCCAGTAAATTAACTACGCCCCTCCACGTATCGAGTTATCTACGTTCCTTCGGTAGTGAGCTACCAACTTCGTGTCCAGTTTGCTGTGAAGTCCTGTGGCCTGTCCGGTCACTCAGTTGAAAAACGTCCTGTCCTGTTTCAACGAGCTACCAACGTCCCGTCCTGCATCAAGCAGCATATGCCCGATCCTGTTTTGGTGAGTTACCCACGAACTGTCCAGTGTCGGCGATTCGCCTACGTTCTGTCCAGTGAGCTGCCGATGTCCCGTGACCCGTCCCGGTCACCCACACCTCAATGACTGTGTCCCAAGATCGCCATATAGGACAATTGAAGTTTGTGAGAGAACTATTGACAGTAAAGAACCATTGACACTTAATTAAGCCCAGTGTGTGTTTTGAATAATATTTAAATTCTATAGGACTTTCCACGAACCAGGCGAGTTAGATTTTTATTGTTTAAAACATTTTTGGCATTAATTTTCTTATGACTTATGTATTAACATTTTTTTTACCTGGGTAGAACTTAGATTTTTGCTAGAGTTAGTTTAAACAGACTGCGATTGGTCCTTAAACCTAATTATTGTTTATTGTATGATCACCCTTAGTTTGCATTACTATGGCTGTATATGTCAGTAGGAAATGGAGTTTAGAAGAAATTAGGCATGTGGGTGTGCTACTTATTTATACGGGAGAGAACCTAGAGGAGTATATAAGAGTTAAGTTCGAAGAACACGTACGGGAAGAGAGGGAGGATGAACTTAGAGCCAGAGAGGAAGAACGTATAGATAGAAAGAGAGAGGAAGAACGTATATGTAGACAGAGAGAGAATGAACGTATATATAGACAGAGAGAGGAAGAACTTAGAGCCAGACAGAAAGAACGTACAGATAGACAGAGAGAGAAAGAACGTATAGATAGACAGAGAGAGAAAGAACGTATAGATAGACAGAGAGAGAAAGAACGTATAGATAGACAGAGAGAGAAAGAACGTATAGATAGACAGAGAGAGGAAGAACGTATAGATAGAAAGAGAGAGGAAGAACTTAGAGCCAGAGAGAAAGAACGTATAGATAGACAGAGAGAGAAAGAACGTATAGATAGACAGAGAGAGGAAGAACGTATAGATAGAAAGAGAGAGGAAGAACTTAGAGCCAGAGAGGAAGATCGTATAGAAAGAGATAAACAGAGAGAGAGATAAATTGAACTAGATAAACTAGATGAAAAAATTAGACTGGCGGAATTAGAGGCAGAACGACGGGAAATTATTTTAAAGAAACAGGCATATTATTATAACGACAGTGACGATGACGAGAGTGAGGGGGGAAGAAATATACTATGGCATTGCCAGCATTCACTGTGAGAATCCCTATAAAAATTTTAATAGAGTTTCTATTAATGTAAGTGAAAACAACTATGTGGATAACGGTGGACCTACGCATGACCCTGACCCCGGGCAAGAGCCGGCCTCGCAACCACGGTTCATGGCTAAGGATACTGAGGAACAAAATCATATTATTGCCTCTGCTGACGACTCAAATTTTTTTAAATAGAAATGACAGTGATTTGTTAATTGATCCGTCGGCTAACGTTAAAAGGGACAACGTTGACCGTGCTGACATACCCCCAGTGGCAAAGGGTACAGATATAGCTTTAGATTCATGTCAAAACGAGGTTGAAGTAGTTGGTGTATCCCAGGAAGTCCAATGTAAAGAAGAAAGGGGACGACAATTCAATAAGGTAGAAGTCATTGGAAATGACCTTAGGTGGACGTATGTAGGGGATTGTCCCAGCGTCACAATATGTAATAAGCTGGTGGTTATGGAAACGGGCTGCCTTGAAAGCATAGAGAACCCTGATCTAATGTCTGAGGACATGATTTTTGTTGTATCTCATGGTGAGCCATCAGATAATGTAAGTCCTGAAGTTGAAGTGTCTGATTTTTTGTGTGAGGTTGATGAGGTGAGTGTAATCCCTGAGGTGGGGGAAGGAGAGAAAATTGTTGTTGATAATTATTGTGATGTAAATGAGTCACTGTGTAATGTGAGCAAAGGTTGCTCAAATGTTGATGTTTTTTACAGAGATATGTACTGGTAATGACTATGAATTAGTTGATAATGTGAGCCAGGTGTGCTCAGGTTTTGATGTTACTGCAGAGATCTACAATGAAAATGTATCACAAGTTGTTATGAGCAAGGGTTGCTCAAAATTTTATAGTATTACAGAGAGCTGTATTGATGATGAATCAATAGGTAGTGTGAGCCACGGCTGCTCAGATTTTCATATTGTTGCGGATAGCTGTAATGATAATGAATCACCTGTAAATGTGAGCCAGGTCTGCTCAAATTTTCATATTGTTACAGATAGTTGTAATGAAAATAAATTCCCAAGTAATGTGAGTGAAGGTTGTCCAGATTTTGAGAGCCAGGAGTGCTCTAACATTAAGTTGGAAACCAATGTTGAAAGTGTTAAAGAGAGCGCTGCCAGCTCTAAAGGTGCACTTGTTTATGATTTTCAAGAGGAGGTGAGATGTCAGGTCCATGAGTTGGGAGGTGAGGCTTTTGATTGTATTGTTAAACAAAATGAATCTGTTAAAATTAACTATTACCATGATTGCTTTGAAGTTCCTGATTTGTTTGAATTTCTTTTTTATGAGACTCGTTTTTCATTTTGTAACAATTTAAAAATATGTATTGTAAAACTGAGATTTCACATGAGTTATGACAACGGGTCAAAAGAACAGGGAGAGATAATTCTAATTATAATAAACATGTTGAAGCATAAAGTTGTGAAATCCACGGACAAAAGATATGTCCCGCCATCTGTAACTGTGTTATTTAAAAGCAAATAAAGGCTGCTTAAATTGTGGTGAGGCATCTCTCACCTGTATTAATGTTAGATAGTTTTGTGTTTTTATAGTGATGACCATTGGTTTTGTTTAAAAATGCACCTTTTTGATAATATGATTTGGATTAACTTAGTTATAGTTTCAAATTCAGTAAGGATGTTGATGTGTTTGCCCTGATTTTTGAGATAAAAATATAATTATTTTTATTGGTATGAAAAATGAAAATTAATGTTGACATTCAATTTTAATGGTCTGATTTTTATTGTCGTACATGAATTTTTAACTCTTGAATTGCATTTAAAATTATGTACGAAGGATTGTTTATTTTATTGCAGTATATCATAAATCTGTTTGATTTTCAGTGATACCTAAATAATGTTTTTTGATAAGGACCATTCATATGGCTGAAGGGTTCTTCTTGATGTAATTGATGTAAATTTTGTATGTCTGGTGACGATTTCACTCCCTGAGTAAAATCTGAAATGAAAGAGGGGGGATATGTCGAGTATGAGCGTTCATTAGAAATTGTTGCGACTCAATATTATGTTCATTAGTTGTTGAACGCTTTTCCCGCGCTTGACTATTATAGTTAGTGAACGCTCTTCCCGCCATTGTCTTTATGACGTATTTTTATGCTGAGTCGTGACGTATTGTCTATGCAGTGTTGTGACGTATGTTTTAGTAGTGCGGCAGTCTTGAGTGGAACCTTGGAGTGATAGGATGTTTATTATATTTACTTAGATATTAAAGTTATAGTTATTATCAAAAGGAGTTGAGTTGTTAATTGATAGTGAGAATAGTACGACGCTTCAACGTATGAAAGAACTGACGAATGTAATCCAAGAAGACGGTGTAGGAGTTGACAGTTAGTACAAAATAAAATGAGTAAAACAGAGTATGGTTAAACCTGAAAAAGGCTGAAGGATGATGGTATAGGGGTCACCACTATGGAGAGGAGTGAACTTGACCTGTTCATTAACTTTGTAGGCTCCTTTCACCCCTCCATTAAATTCACATCTCTTATCTCTGAGACCTCAGTCAATTTCTTAGACATTACAGTCACTCTTCACAAAGACACCCTACACACCTCTGCCTACTTTAAGCCCACTGACAGCCATAGCTATCTACTCTACTCTTCATCCCACCCTAAATCCTGTAAGGACTCTATTCCTTTCTCTCAATTACTTCGTCTTCGTCGACTTTGTCGGTCGGATGAGGACTTTTGGGACAAGGCACTTGAAATGATAGACTTTTTCCGGTGTAGGTCTTACCCGGAGACAGTACTTTCATCAGCCCTCCAAAGGGTTAAGAATATTACACGTGCTGATGCCTTCAGACCACGTCTGAGCGACAATGTTGACAGGACAAAACTCATTTTAACTTATCACCCTCACAATCTGATTGCTAAACGTGTTTTCCTTAAACATCGATCTATACTACTCGCAGACACCGACACACGAGAAATTTTCTCTTCCCCACCTCTCATTGTTTTCAGACGGGATAAAAATCTGAGAGACCTGCTTGTACGCAGTCGTATCAATGCTCCCCCCTCCCACTTTGGGACCAAGCCGTGTGGACGCAGTCGTTGCAACACGTGCCCTTTTGTCGTCCAGACTGAACGCATACGTTTCCCCAAGGGCAGTTTTCAGATACGCGACGGTTTCCTCTGTACAAGCCGCAACGTTATCTACGCCATTGTCTGCACCCGCTGTCAGATGACATACATAGGGGAGACTGGACGCCGTCTCTCGGACAGGTGTACCGAACACCTCCGAAACATTACACAAGATAAACAGTGTCCCGTCTCCAAACACTTCAATAGTAGCGACCACCGGGGCAAGGCGGACTTTTCAATAAGTGCGATTGTGGCTAGCACTAACACCGCCAGCCGGGTCAATTTGGAACACAGACTTATCCTGACTTACGGCACTTTGACGCCAGATGGGATTAATGTTATGTCTCTGTTCACAGCTTGACCCTAGCTCCGCCCCTCCACGTTCTGACCTATCACAGTGAACTTTTTTCTCCCCCCTTTTTTTCGCCGCTGCTTATTTAAACTCTCACTCATTTTCCTTCTGCCACACTTCTATTGCTGCCCACAGATACTACTTACCAGCTAAGTGCTATTTCTTATTTTTATTACGTTTTTTCTGTTGTTTTGTTCGCTGACGAAGGCTTTCTGCCGACACGTTCGCTGTTTTGTTGCGTTTAATTTTTAAGGTTTAACCATACTCTGTTTTACTCATTTTATTTTGAAACTATTTTACAGTACAAACAATGTCGTTAGCGTAACGTGTAAAATGTTGGTGGTACGATTTGATCACTCGGAATTTTAAGCTTACAGTTTCACATGTAAATAGAAATATTTACTAGAAATATGTCTTGTTTTATAGAGAATGTATACATAAATAAGTATTCAATCATTTGTTATATTTAAATGCTACAATCTTGAACAATTACATTGATGCCAGTGAAATTTTCTCATTTCCTTGTCTGTGTGCACAAAGGATAGTTACCGAAGTGTTAATTTATTTTGATTGTTAATATTAATTTAGCCAACCACTGATTCGAGACATACCGACCAACTCGGAGGTTGTAGTGACTAAAATTTCAGTTCCTAATCTGATGACAAAGTGAAATGGATTATTATCCAGATTGTTTATAATGTAATAATTGAATCTTATTTCTAAACAATGTATTTTTGTTTTGACATATTCCTTTTCTTAAGTATATCAGTGACTCCTTACATGTGATGGGAATTCCAATATTTTAGAGTAGTATACTTTTAATTCGAATATTTGAGAGTGGTATACTTTTTATAACTTAGAGGAATGTTTTTAGCTTTTAGATCACCTTCTGAGGTATTTCTCAATATTGTTTTGACTTGTAACCCATGGTATATACTACAGCAATTGTTTGTAACCTTATAGGTGGAATTAATTTTTTTCTTATTTAACAAGCGTAGTTCTAGTAAGCGAGGTCAGGTGACATATAGTTTTAAACTTACCAAGTGGGCCATGGAACACACTGCAATATACATTGTCTTTATGTATAATGTCTAACATGAATATAATTAACCTCGAAACAGCTCTGCTCCTGACATATGCACTAACTCACTATACACCAAAATATTTACAACTCTTTGCTTAACCTCCAAATAGCCCGTGTAACCCGTTAAATACATTATTTGCAGGATTCACTGTTAATAATTGTGTAGAGTTCTATATCATAATTCTTAGCAAAATATAGTTACCTGGTATTGAGATATTTTGGGAGTAGGGCTACTGATCTAAATATGTTTTAGAAATTGAAGCTTTTTTAAAATGTATATTCCATTTTTTATGAATTTGCACCTTAAATTGCCCAATATATATCTTTAAATTTTAAGTTCCTGTTGTGATGATAAAGGCACATCTACTTATATGGGATCTTACTATGTAATGTTGGAGGGTTCGGCATTTATAACAAAGGATTGGCTAAGAACTTTTCTTTTCCATAGTTGTATAAAGCTCGTTAAGTAACTCCAATTGGTCAGTTCAGCTCAAGTGTGTAACTTAAGAAAATAGTTGTTGTTTTTTAATTAGTAGACAAGTTTGAGTTATAAAAGTTCAACTTTTTTGGATTCTCTAATCATTGGATTGCCAATGCAATAACTTTCAATGTGGAATATTATTTTGGCTAATGCTCTAGTGCAGCGGTTCCCAAACATTTTGACTTCCCACTCACAGGGCCCTTTTTATTATCACTTTCTTTGTTTAATGAGTTATTGGTGTTTAGTAGTGTTAGGAGGAATGTATTGGCAGCCACCCATTCAAAGTGCTTGCAGAGGCTTTTGGGTTAGAGCAACCCTTACACAGAGATCCCCAAAGTTTATCGGAAAACAAATATTTAAATTTATTTAAATTTATGAAGTAATTCGATCATGATTTTAAAATTAGTGTTAACAACTGCACAGCATCCTGGATTAAAGTGTCGCGTTATTATGGAGGTCGATAACTACTGGCTTAGAAAGTTGTAACCAATTACTCTAGTTAGTTTTAATATATAAACTATTTTATTTATACATAAACATGACTTTGAACAGCAATGTGTCCTGTTAAATTGTGTTATAATCTGTTTTTGTTTCTTTCCCTTTTAGTTTCATCTTTAAAACGCATCGATGGCAGAATGTTCAGACAAGTTGAGATAGCAGTATTATAAAGCCACGCTGAGATGGCAGTATTATAAAGCCACGCTGAGATGGCAGTATTATAAAGCCACGCTGAGATGGCAGTATTTTAAAGCCACGTTGAGATAGCAGTATTATAAAGCCACGCTGAGATAGCAGTATTATAAAGTCACGCTGAGTTAGCAGTATTATAAAGCCACGCTGAGATAGCAGTATTATAAAGCCACGCTGAGATAGCAGTATTATAAAGTCACGCTGAGATAGCAGTATTATAAAGTCACGCTGAGATAGCAGTATTATAAAGCCACGCTGGGATAGCAGTATTATAAAGCCACGCTGAGATAGCAGTATTATAAAATCACACTGAGATAGCAGTATTATAAAGCCACGCTGGGTTAGCAGTATTATAAAATCACACTGAGATAGCAGTATTATAAAGCCACGCTGGGATAGCAGTATTATAAAGCCACGCTGATATAGCAGTATTATAAAGCCACGCTGAGATAGCTGTATTATAAAGCTGTAACGGACAATGTTTTCACATGAAAACAGAGAGGTAGCATGAGTGAACAATGAATGGTGTTGACCATGTTTTTGTCCACGAGGACAATGAATTTTATTTTGAGATACAAATGTGAGCTCCACGTTTTTGGAGAGTAAAATTATGTTTTTGTGAGAGCGGTTGTTTTGCACGCTTTGCTGGTAATAAAGTATGAGTTGACTGAGATAGTAGAGAGCTGAGCGCAGAGCAGTAGAGTCAGTAGCGTGAGAGCTGTGTGATTAGACAGTTGACAGTTTAGTGTGAGGACGTGTCTTTATTAATGATGGAGTACTATGGATATATATATATATGTGAAATTACATTCATGCAAGGATTATTTATTAATATTATCAATATAAAGTGTGTTCAATAAAGTACTGTAAGTTTAACCAGGATTCAGTATTCTTATTTGCGTGCCCGGATTATAAAATGTGAAATTACATTCATGCAAGGATTATTTATTAATATTATCAATATAAAGTGTGTTCAATAAAGTACTGTAAGTTTAACCAGGATTCAGTATTCTTATTTGCGTGCCCGGATTATAAGTGGAAGATTGAAGAAGCCTTAGTCGGCATCCTGAAACATCAACATAACATAAGTAACCATACTACTGACATAACCCACAGCATAAGAAATAAGCTCACGCCATGTCAGAGAAGGTGTGTTACAAAAGCCAAGCTGAGATAGCAGTATTACAAAGCCACGCTGAGATAGCAGTATTATAAAGCCACGCTTATATAGCAGTATTATAAAGCCACGCTGATATAGCAGTATTATAAAGCCACGCTGAGATAGCAGTATTATAAAGCCACGCTGAAATAGCAGTATTATAAAGCCACGCTGATATAGCAGTATTATAAAGCCACGCTGAGATAGCAGTATTATAAAGCCACGCTGATATAGCAGTATTATAAAGCCACGCTGAAATAGCAGTACTATAAAGCCACGCTGAGATAGCAGTATTATAAAGCCACGCTGGGATAGCAGTATTATAAAGCCACGCTGAGATAGCAGTATTATAAATCCACGCTGAGATAGCAGTATTATAAAGCCACGTTGCGATAGCAGTATTATAAAGCCACACTGATATAACAGTATTATAAAGCCACACTGAGATAGCAGTATTATAAAGCCACGCTGAGATTGCAGTATTTTAAAGCCACGCTTAGATAGCAGTATTTTAAAGCCACGCTGAGGTAGCGGTATTTTACAGAAACGTTGTGATGACAGTAGACTTTATTGGACAAACAAGTTGAGATGGCAGTATTGGATTGACAAAAAAATTCCCTAACAAGTTACAAGTTGAGTCGTATCACTGACCACGACTTTGGCTGATTTTCATTTTTCAAACCGAAAATGGGAATACATTTTGTAACTGGCTTTAAAACGATTCTTGTTTCATTGTATACTTCTCACTGTATTTTTTTTTAAGCCTACTTCATGGATTTAATGTCATGATATCAAAACTCAGAGCTGTATTTAGGACTGGTTGTGATTTACATTATAATGTCGTTAAATTTACACTGGTCATTTTACAATATTTTGTTTAAAAAGGATATGTTATTGTTAAATTACAATAAACTGAGAAAGTTACTGGCAGCTTGTACACGATATATTGTTGTTTTTGGGGGTCCTTATACGATGTATATTTTTAAGAATGTACATGCCTAGTTAATAAAAGTCAAACAAGCGCTTGACATCGAACCAGGAATCGTTTGTTCCAGTTAAAGAGTTGAAGAGGTCTACTATTGCAACCAAGACGACGTCAGTTATCATGTTCTACCAACAAGAAGAGATCGATCAATTATTGCGGCATTGTTAAAAACAGCAGAGGTGCCAGACAGCCGCCCATAGAAACAGTTCATGTCAAAATTGTTGAACATTGACAAAATGCTGAATGCTAATTGCGCATTGTTTTGCACACCACATTATTTATTGTGTAGTGACGTCATGTTTTTATGCTGTCTTGTCGAGTGCTCCATGTTGGTAGGACTCCATGTTGTTCTCCTACAATAAAACCTTGAACTGAACTTGATGGTTGCCTCTGTTGATTGATTATCTTCCTAGTGAAGTACCTTATAAACTTAATATTTTCAACAAAAATGCAGATTGTAGATGCAGCCCTGAGCAGTGTCGTATCTGTTATTACTGCAAGTCTTTAGTTAAAATCACAGCACAGTGGATATGGTTTTCAGTTTGAATATTATGTGAAAGTATTGTCAAGGGAGTCGCCTCGGACCATGTGAAAATACATATTCCATACAGTAATGAAGTAGCAACGAAAATAAATTTGTGGCTAAGGGTCGCCACAGCATGAGGGAAGATGTTAAAGGGTCGCGTCATTATGAAGGCTGAAAATCACTGAAATAACTGCAAACATGATTGCTAGGATACGGTGCTTCATTGAGGGGTGGGGTGATAGTCCGGTAGTTCTCAAACGGTTGTCTTCAGATGTTTTCAATTTGTCATCTGCAGTTCGGAAGAATATGTGCCCTAAAAGCTCTGATCAAGTACCTTATCAAGTAACAATAACTTTACATTGTGTCCAAATTCTTCTAACAATAACTTTACATTGTATCCAAAAACTAATCTTCTTTGTTTACTTTATTCTTTTTCCACGTTAGTGGTAAGCAAAGCATAACCAAGATGACTGGAAATACTGATATTGAAATCTTTGTCGCAATTGATTAACAAACTCCATTCACAACATGAACTTGAAGATTTTGTCATTGAAATAGAAGAACATACAGAAATCAAGCGCCATGCTCTGGGTTTTTCAGTGGACTTTTCTGGTCAAGCATGAAGGAAGAGAGGAATGGCCGCGCTACTTACAGGATATTTCTTGTAACACTGTATAGAACTTACCCTAGATGCCCTGTATACTTGCAATGCCATCATAACTGAAGATAATGCCATTGCCATATGATATGCCTCAAATAAGCTGCAACTTGACTTCATGAATGAACTATGTGAAAATATGGTAGTGAA
The DNA here is from genome assembly GCA_964033795.1 of Lymnaea stagnalis. Classification (NCBI taxonomy): domain Eukaryota; kingdom Metazoa; phylum Mollusca; class Gastropoda; family Lymnaeidae; genus Lymnaea; species Lymnaea stagnalis. Next base: position 592,460 of record CAXITT010000056.1, read on the forward strand.
TATGTTGTCATTATTAGAAAATTGGGAAGAAACGCTTAGCTTACTTATTCAAAACATGCTCCAAGAGAATTGAAAACTTTCATTTCGGAGCATTTCGTACAGATAAGAAAGATGAACACTTATTGAAATTTCTTTGGCTTTGATTTTTTTGTAGAATCTGAAGATCAGGTATCGGAAACAATTATGGAATAAATAGAATACATTGACAATGACATTGAAAAGTTAGAAGATGAACATGACAAGGATAAAAGGAAAAGTTTTGAAGATATTCAAGAACGTTTTAATGTTGTTGCTCCAAGCGCTGTTGAAAAAAAATGCATTTGCTTAAATCCAATTAACTGTCAGATCTGGGTGTCATCACTGACTTGTGTCAGATCAGGGTGTCATCATTGACTTGTGTCAGATCAGGGTGTCATCATTGACTTGTGTCAGATCAGGGTGTCATCATTGACTTGTGTCAGATCTGGGTGTAATCACTGACTTGTGTCAGATCAGGGTGTCATCATTGACTTGTGTCAGATCAGGGTGTCATCACCGACTTGTGTCAGATCAGTGTGTCATCACTGACTTGTGTCAGATCAGGGTGTCATCACTTTGTGTCAGATCAGGGTGTCATCACTAACTTGTGTCAGATCAGGGTCACATCACTGACTTGTGTCAGATCAGGGTGTCATCACTGACTTGTGTCAGATCTGGGTGTCATCACTGACTTGTGTCAGATCAGGGTGTCATCGCTGACTTGTGTCAGATCAGGGTATCATCACTGACTTGTGTCAGATCAGAGTGTCATCACTGACTTGTGTCAGATCAAAGTGGCATCACTGACTTGTGTCAGATCTGGGTGTCATCACTGACTTGTGTCAGATCAGGGTGTCATCACTGACTTGTGTCAGATCAGGGTGTCATCACTGACTTGTGTCAGATCTGGGTGGCATCACTGACTTGTGTCAGATCAGGGTGTCATCACTGACTTGTGTCAGATCTGGGTGGCATCACTGACTTGTGTCAGATCAGGGTGTCATCACTGACTTGTGTCAGATCTGGGTGTCATCACTGACTTGTGTCAGATCAGGGTGTCATCATTGACTTGTGTCAGATCAGGGTGTCATCACTGACTTGTGTCAGATCTGGGTGTCATCACTGACTTGTGTCAGATCAGGGTGTCATCACTGACTTGTGTCAGATCAGGGTGTCATCACTGACTTGTGTCAGATCAGGGTGTCATCACTGACTTGTGTCAGATCAGGGTGTCATCACTGACTTGTGTCTGATCAGGGTGTCATCACTGACTTGTGTACGAGTGAAATGGATAACAAGAGTTTAGATAATGACGACAAGGTTGATAAGACAGGCCTGTGTCCTCAATACCTTTATGAAGCCAAAGATGACAGTAATAAGGAGGTATCATCAGAACAACGGTCAAAAAGAAAGCATCGTAGCTCAAATGTTGGATACAACTGAGCACATATACGCCATTAAAATGGTAAATAATTAGAAGCGAAAATCTGTTGAAGAGCAACAGTCTGTGATGATGCAGGGGTTTGGGGTACCGACCAACTGATCAAAGGGCCCAGAGTGTCAAAACTCACAGCAGGGTTACCGGCCATCTGACCCAGGGTCTAGGCTATCAGATTTCCCTGGGAAGACCCATAAATTCCAAATTTCCTGAAGCCAAATAGCTTTATGAGCTTCTTGATCTGAATGACATCTATCCATTACAATACACACAACAGGAAAAAAAGGAATATCTCCTCCATGGATTTGCCAAAGGGCTCTGACAAGCCTGATATTTCTACAACTTTGCGACGTCACATACCTTACACATTGAAAGCTGGCATGTTCCCACATCTCAAGCAAAAGGCAAAAAGCCTGATGAAGCCAATGTCTGCAGTTTAACCTATTAGAGCTCAAACAGTAGGCCTACATGGTTTAGGAAGGGGTAATCACAATACAAAAAGATCAGCCAACTGCAACCCCCATTAAGATGAGCCCATATTATATCCCATAAATGCTGCCGAGATCACACATGCTGAAGGAGAAATAACTAAGCTAAAAAAACACTCTGACGTCAACACTCTGGAAATTCTCAAAGCATCTTTGGACAGATGTCGAAAACTCCAAGGTCAAATTTCAGTAAAGGATACTCACTGCCTCCTTGAGCCCTTGTCTACCTCTGAACCTGGAGGTTGAGCCTTATAGTTACAGCATCCTTTTAGAGTTCCTTGTACAAATACACTTCCCACATTTCTACAAAAGCCTGTAATTGCCCAAAGACAAACACATTCCTATCACAGAGGTACCTCAGAATCGACAAATGTTAAGACAAATTTTAAAGATAGGCCCAACAGCTGGAAGCAGAGACAGCAACGCACAGCAATGACGTCTATCCCTTACATTACACACAACAGGAAAAAAAGGAATATCTACTCCCTGGATTTGCCAAAGGGCACTGACAAGCCTGATATTTCTACAAGTACATGCCCTAATTAAGTTATTACTTATTTAGTCGTGCACTTTGTCATTTATTTTTGGTTACACTATAAGATCAAGCCGTTCAATTGAACAACATCAATATAAGATCAAGCAGTTCAATGGAACAACATCAATATAACATCAAGCAGTTCAATGGAACAACATCAATATAAGATCAAGCAGTTCAATGGAACAACATCAATATAAGATCAAGCAGTTCAATGGAACAACATCAATATAAGATCAAGCAGTTCAATGGAACAACATCAATATAAGATCAAGCAGTTCAATGGAACAACATCAATATAAGATTAAGCAGTTCAATGGAACAACATCAATATAAGATTAAGCAGTTCAATGGAACAACATCAATATAAGATCAAGCAGTTCAATGGAACAACATCAATATAAGATCAAGCAGTTCAATTGAACAACATCAATATTATAAGATCAAGCAGCTCAATTTAAAAACATTAGTTTACTTAACCCTTACTACTGTCCAAAAGACAGGTCATTGCAAAATCACTCTTATTTAAACACATAATTTCATAAAATATTCATACGCCACTGATTTTAAAGTGAAATTTCGGTAAGAGTGCATAAATTATTACGGTATAGTCTATTAATTGTGGCTGAATTTCATAATTTCTGGTGTAAATTTATGGGAATCTTTTAACTTTTATTGTAATTATTGTTTAAAATTCAAATGCTTGAGGTATACATTTTATAACTTTACTCTCAGATTAAATATAATACCTACGTAATTGGGAACTCTCAAACTTGGCATATGTTGCCAGTTAAATAGTGACATATTTGTAATTATAAAATTAATTTATAATTTAAAGAATTTTATTCTTAAAAAGTCAGAGAGAGCTCCAACGGTAGGAGTAGAGGACTGCCAGAGAGAGGTCCAACGGTAGGAGTAGAGGACTGCCAGAGAGAGGTCCAACGGTAGGAGTAGAGGACTGCCAGAGAGAGGTCCAACGGTAGGAGTAGAGGACTGCCAGAGAGAGGTCCAACGGTAGGAGTAGAGGACTGCCAGAGAGAGGTCCAACGGTAGGAGTAGAGGACTGCCAGAGAGAGGTCCAACGGTAGGAGTAGAGGACTGCCAGAGAGAGGTCCAACGGTAGGAGTAGAGGACTGCCAGAGAGAGGTCCAACGGTAGGAGTAGAGGACTGCCAGAGAGAGGTCCAACGGTAGGAGTAGAGGACTGCCAGAGAGAGGTCCAACGGTAGGAGTAGAGGACTGCCAGAGAGAGGTCCAACGGTAGGAGTAGAGGACTGCCAGAGAGAGGTCCAACGGTAGGAGTAGAGGACTGCCAGAGAGAGGTCCAACGGTAGGAGTAGAGGACTGCCAGAGAGAGGTCCAACGGTAGGAGTAGAGGACTGCCAGAGAGAGGTCCAACGGTAGGAGTAGAGGACTGCCAGAGAGAGGTCCAACGGTAGGAGTAGAGGACTGCCAGAGAGAGGTCCAACGGTAGGAGTAGAGGACTGCCAGAGAGAGGTCCAACGGTAGGAGTAGAGGACTGCCAGAGAGAGGTCCAACGGTAGGAGTAGAGGACTGCCAGAGAGAGGTCCAACGGTAGGAGTAGAGGACTGCCAGAGAGAGGTCCAACGGTAGGAGTAGAGGACTGCCAGAGAGAGGTCCAACGGTAGGAGTAGAGGACTGCCAGAGAGAGGTCCAACGGTAGGAGTAGAGGACTGCCAGAGAGAGGTCCAACGGTAGGAGTAGAGGACTGCCAGAGAGAGGTCCAACGGTAGGAGTAGAGGACTGCCAGAGAGAGGTCCAACGGTAGGAGTAGAGGACTGCCAGAGAGAGGTCCAACGGTAGGAGTAGAGGACTGCCAGAGAGAGGTCCAACGGTAGGAGTAGAGGACTGCCAGAGAGAGGTCCAACGGTAGGAGTAGAGGACTGCCAGAGAGAGGTCCAACGGTAGGAGTAGAGGACTGCCAGAGAGAGGTCCAACGGTAGGAGTAGAGGACTGCCAGAGAGAGGTCCAACGGTAGGAGTAGAGGACTGCCAGAGAGAGGTCCAACGGTAGGAGTAGAGGACTGCCAGAGAGAGGTCCAACGGTAGGAGTAGAGGACTGCCAGAGAGAGGTCCAACGGTAGGAGTAGAGGACTGCCAGAGAGAGGTCCAACGGTAGGAGTAGAGGACTGCCAGAGAGAGGTCCAACGGTAGGAGTAGAGGACTGCCAGAGAGAGGTCCAACGGTAGGAGTAGAGGACTGCCAGAGAGAGGTCCAACGGTAGGAGTAGAGGACTGCCAGAGAGAGGTCCAACGGTAGGAGTAGAGGACTGCCAGAGAGAGGTCCAACGGTAGGAGTAGAGGACTGCCAGAGAGAGGTCCAACGGTAGGAGTAGAGGACTGCCAGAGAGAGGTCCAACGGTAGGAGTAGAGGACTGCCAGAGAGAGGTCCAACGGTAGGAGTAGAGGACTGCCAGAGAGAGGTCCAACGGTAGGAGTAGAGGACTGCCAGAGAGAGGTCCAACGGTAGGAGTAGAGGACTGCCAGAGAGAGGTCCAACGGTAGGAGTAGAGGACTGCCAGAGAGAGGTCCAACGGTAGGAGTAGAGGACTGCCAGAGAGAGGTCCAACGGTAGGAGTAGAGGACTGCCAGAGAGAGGTCCAACGGTAGGAGTAGAGGACTGCCAGAGAGAGGTCCAACGGTAGGAGTAGAGGACTGCCAGAGAGAGGTCCAACGGTAGGAGTAGAGGACTGCCAGAGAGAGGTCCAACGGTAGGAGTAGAGGACTGCCAGAGAGAGGTCCAACGGTAGGAGTAGAGGACTGCCAGAGAGAGGTCCAACGGTAGGAGTAGAGGACTGCCAGAGAGAGGTCCAACGGTAGGAGTAGAGGACTGCCAGAGAGAGGTCCAACGGTAGGAGTAGAGGACTGCCAGAGAGAGGTCCAACGGTAGGAGTAGAGGACTGCCAGAGAGAGGTCCAACGGTAGGAGTAGAGGACTGCCAGAGAGAGGTCCAACGGTAGGAGTAGAGGACTGCCAGAGAGAGGTCCAACGGTAGGAGTAGAGGACTGCCAGAGAGAGGTCCAACGGTAGGAGTAGAGGACTGCCAGAGAGAGGTCCAACGGTAGGAGTAGAGGACTGTCAGAGAGAGGTCCAACGGTAGGAGTAGAGGACTGCCAGAGAGAGGTCCAACGGTAGGAGTAGAGGACTGTCAGAGAGAGGTCCAACGGTAGGAGTAGAGGACTGCCAGAGAGAGGTCCAACAGTAGGAGTAGAGGACTGCCAGAGAGAGGTCCGACGGTAGGAGTAGAGGACTGTCAGAGTTAAGTGCTTATTAGAGAGAAAGTATCAGCAAGTAGCAGAATTCCAAGATCTTGTTTGATGAACATAGAAAATAAAGTGAAAGTCTAACACTCAACTTGTTGTTACCTGAATGTTGGAGTAAGAGAGTGTGAACGAGGTTACCTGAGTGTTGGAGTAAGAGAGAGTAAACGAGGTTACCTGAGTGTTGGAGTAAGAGAGAGTGAACGAGGTTACCTGAGTGTTGGAGTAAGAGAGAGTGAACGAGGTTACCTGAGTGTTGGAGTAAGAGCGAGTGAACGAGGTTACCTGAGTGTTGGAGTAAGAGAGAGTGAACGAGGTTATCTGGGTGTTGGAGTAAGAGAGAGTGAACGAGGTTACCTGAGTGTTGGAGTAAGAGAGAGTGAACGAGGTTACCTGAGTGTTGGAGTAAGAGAGAGTGAACGAGGTTACCTGAGTGTTGGAGTAAGAGAGATTGAACGAGGTTACCTGATTGTTGGAATAAAAGAGAGTGAACGAGGTTACCATCCACATAAAGTAGATAGAAGAACGAGGCTTGACACACGGTTTCCTTACAATGGTGGCAGCTGTGGGTTGGTAACCTAGCCAAGACTCCAAAGAGACCAAATTTTCTGTTAATCTGAGATGAGAAGTACACGGTGTGGAAAAACTACATCAAGTAACATGTTTTACCAGTATTTAAATAATCTTCCAACTTACAGTGGAACCTCTGCGTGGAACACTTTTATTGTGCAGTTTGAGACATCTGCGAAAATTTATAAGTGGAGCGATGACGATCAACTCCTCGATCTCTGCTTTGCACTGAAAGATGCAGCTGATGAATTTGCGTACAGCGAATTTAGCGAGGCTGAGAGGGTCAGCTACGACGAACCCAAGGATGCCCTCGCCAATTGATTCAAGGACCATTGAACTCCTGCCTTATTCCAAAACTTTTTGGAAAAACGCATGTCCTTAACATCAGAGACCACGGCGGAGTACGCGACAGACCTCACGAAACTGGTGGCAAAAAGCTTCCCAATTGCAGACCAGGCCACACGGGATGCCATTGGTTTTAAACAGTTTTACGTGGACTGCCGGATCAGTCGATGGTGACACAAGTTGGCACTATGGCTGTGACTGCCACAGTGGACAAGGCAAGATCTGACACGCCAAGCCCTTTGATCAGTCGATCGGTACCACCTACCACTGTCACATCCAAGTCCGAACTTTCCACAGTATCTTGCCCAGCGAGACTCCATAAACATCATTGGGTTAAAGAGAATTACAAAGCTGAAGATATCATTTTAATGCAGTTCTGTATCAAACTATGAAAGATAGAAATGAAGCATGGTCTAACGATAGCATTCACAGAGATTGTAGTTGATTCGGCAACTTTGGAGTTAATTGTTATGGCTATGTTTAATTCAGGGATTACTCGGTAACTGAAAAGACATTTGAATTCACAAGTTGTCTTGAATGTGTTCTGTCGGTTCACTTGGTCGTTTTTTGACAATGAATTGTATTCTTGTGGACTTACTTCTAGAGACAATATCAAAAGCAAGATGTTTCTATTCTACGACATAGACAAGAGAGACGATGATATTTGCAGACAATATAGAAATGCAAAAGAAGATTTTACCATATAATTGCATGACTAAAAACTTTTGGAAATAAATATTCGTGGACACACTTATTCACACTACACAATTTTATTTTCAATTTTAAAATAGTTTTTTAATGAGGGTGACGATTAATTCTTTTTAGGTGCAACCTTATAGTATTTATGCCCATTTTTTTTCTAGTAGCAGGGTTCCCGCGGCCTCCTGAAATTCCAGGAGCTCCTGGAAATCTCCTGGAATTTGAAAAAAATCGAAAAACTCCTGGAAAACTCCTTAAATTTTAAAATTTCTCCTTAAATGTCCTGAAATTTTAATGTCGCAGAGATCGCGATAGCCTTTTTTTTTTTCTCGCCACGACTCCGCGCAGTGTGACATCCGTTTTTGAGCGACGGGCTCACGGGTTTCGGTATAAATAGAAGTAGAAGTATACGTCATCGATTCTGCGCAGTCCGATATTTTTCGCTTAACATCCTGTTTCCGTTTTCCATTTCGAATTTCCTAAATAAAAGCGTGGCGCTCTGTCTTACGCAGTTCATTCTGAATGAATTTTGAATTCGGCCACGCTTCATTTCAATTATTTCATCGTAAGGATTTTTCTAATCGAGCACGCTGTATTTTCATTTTATTCAATTTTGTTTGATAATATTGAATCAGCACTTCGCCTTTCATAATTTTAATGTGAAACATTTCATAGTTCATTGACATTGATTTCATTGAACATTTGAATTCTTAACGACGACGATTTTCGGACGCCTGAATTTCGTAGGCATATTTAATCTGCTCCACATAATCAAATCATGCCTAAATATACAACATCATTTATCCCTTTTTGGCTCGAGAACGAAGGTTATAAATCATGGTTACAAAAGGCATCACAACCTAGTAAAGCGTTTTGCCGTATTTGTTTGAAGACCTTTGACATTTCAAATATGGGAGAGCCTGCTGTTAGATCTCATAAGAAATCAATGAGACATGAGATAAATTTGAAGAAGGGAACTGGCTGTGTGTCACTGATGTCTATGTTAAAGACACCAACTGCAACACCATCTGAATCTATAATGATCCCAATCCCAGTTTCGACATCTAAAACTACGAGTATGCCACCACCAGCTACAAATATGATAAATATGCCAACATCATCTGTGACCACAGTTTCTACGCTTTCCTCACCATCAGTCAGAGCAGCTGTTACAACTGATGAAACACTAAGAGCTGAGATTCTGTGGACTTTGAAAGTAGTATCCTCTCATTATTCCTACAACAGCAGTGCAAATATTTCAAATTTATTTGTACAAATGTTTCCCGACAGCGACATAGCCAAAAAATGTACATGCGGAGCTGACAAAATTGCTTATTTTGTCAGTTTTGGACTAGGGCCGCATTTTAAAGACCTTTTAAAGAAAAGACTTGGCTCTTCAGAAGATGGCTTTGTGATGTTGTTTGACGAGACCTTGAACAGAGAACTAAATAAAAAGCAGATAGATATTCATGTTAGATATTGGGATGGAGATCATGTAAGTATTTTTATTCCATATTGTGTATTATACTTTTTTAAAACTTATTTCTATTGTATTGTAAGGGTCTGTACAAATTAGAAAAAGAAATATAATGAGACTTATATTAAAGTAAAGTAAAATTTAATCTATCATTATCATGTTTGGCGTAGGCATGTCTGCACAATCTTTGTATTTTAAATTAAGGATGACTGAATTATTTTAAAAGCTAATTATAGATTTATTTTTTTTATAAATATAAGGCCGACCTTAATAGTTAAATATTTAGCTTTCATTGTGACTTTATATTGTTTTAATATTTGTAAAAATTCCATACATTTTAGGTTATAACAAGATACTACACGTCAGCATTTCTAGGCCACGCCACCACTCAACATATGTTTGAAAAAATTCAGGAGCAGTTTAATGTTGATACCAGCAAAATAATTCAAATATCAATGGACGGTCCCAACGTTAACTGGTCGTTATTTAAGTTACTAAGTGAGGACATAGAATGACAAGTTTCTGAAGTTTTCAAATTTATTGACATTGGCAGCTGTGGTCTTCACACAGTCCACAATGCTTTTCGTGCTGGGCATGCTACGACCAATTGGGATTTATCCCATTTTTTCTCATCAATGTCTTGGCTGTTTAAAGATACACTTGCCAGACGAGAAGACTTCGTTACACTAACTGGCTGCACAGATTTTCCATTAGACCACTGCTCTCATCGCTGGGTGGAAAATATACCTGTAGCGGAGAGAGCTTTAAAGGTGTGGCCTCATATTAAAAAATTCATTCACCATCTAATAACCACAAAGAAAACCGTGCACACAAAATTGTTTGAACATCTAAAAGCATGCAGCCAAGATGAGTTATTGGTGGCAAAGGTGGAGTCATTTATTTCTATTGCAAAAATTGTTCAACCTTTTTTAACAAAGTATCAGAGTGATGCGCCATTGTTGCCATTTATTGCAAATGACCTTCACCTCATGATTCGGTCAATCCTACAAAGGTTTGTGCCCAGCACTATTTTAAGTAGTTGCAATACTGCAGCCTCTGTAATCTCCCTTGATCTCAGCAAATCTGAAAATTTGCTGGAGCATGGAAAAATTGATACAGGCTTCAAGGCCAATAAAATTATTAAAGAAGCTTCAAAGTAGTATAGCACGGTCACCATAAAGTTAGGTATCAAACATTATGGTGGCTGTGTTATACTACTAGAAAAATGGGCAAAATCCTACAAGGTTGCACCTAAAAAGAATTAATCGTCACCCTCATTAAAAACTATTTTAACTTGAACATAAAATAGTGTAGTGTGTGAGTGGGAATAATTTAGAAGAGAAAAGGAAGTCAAACAAATAAAAAATTTACAAATGCTGGGAAAAAAGACGAAATTCGATGATAATAACATCTTGAAGGATAATAATAACTAATAAATAATACTTATTTGTACTTGTATTAAAGAGTTGGGGAAACTGGGCTGTTGGTTTCAAAATGTGTAGTCCCTCTGTCTAGTCGGTAAAGCCGGGCACATTTTTACCAACACACGCTCAATACCGCTGAACGTCAGTGTTAGCTTGACAAACCCAAAAACATACAGAGGATTAACCAAGGGAAAAGGAATTTGGAAAGGATCCACGTATGCTTGCAAAATAGTACTAAATTAAGTTCCTTGGTATCCAGGACAAGTGAGTTACCATCTGAGTAACAGGCAAGTATCCATAGAGTTTGGCATTCAGCATTTGTGCATTGATCAGAATCAATATCGGTGTAATGCTTTCTTGTTAAGATATTGTTCAATGCATATAATCATTTCTACCGTTCCTTATGACTCCTGGGGAATGAGTCAAGAGAGAGAAAAGAAGAAAGCAGAACAGAAAGAGTTGCTCAGAGAAGCATACACGAGAAGAAAATGCTAGAGACCAGTCACGTGAATGTAAGTATAAACTGCCAAGGTCAAATCATCAAGACACATTCAGCGGTCCCAATTCTGAAATATTCAGTTTATTGGCTTAAACATCATAACGAATAACTGCATATATGGTTGCCAAGGACACAGTGCTTCATTAGGGGAGGGGGGGTGGAATATCAAGTAGTTCTCAAACGGTGGTCTGCAGATGTTTCCTATTTGTAAGCTGCAGTTCGGCAGGTATGCGCCTTATACGCCTTGATCATGTGCCTGACTGGCCCGGGGTGGGGGGTGGATTCGAGTGGAGACATTAGTGGGGGTAGGGGTTACGGAGCAAACTGTAAACAAAGACTTCGGTCATGCCAGGTTCAGTTTGCTATATACCACACGTATGTGAATTGTTTTAGTAGGAGCGTGCTGGTATTTAGATTCTTCTCTTTTCTCCTAACTAAGCCCCTCTCAACACACATACACACATGTGCTAAAAAATGTACACTAGGGACACCCGCTACAGTATTAATGTTGCTATTCATGCATCTATAGTCTAGAATTCTTTCTCGCTAACTCTTGCCCTCCCCTAAAAAAAAGTGTAAAATTTTGACGATTGTAAGGATGGCAGATAGTGCTTCAATTAATTATTAGACTTAACATATTCATATTGCTTAAATGATTGTGTGGATTCATTTAAGTAATATGATAAAAATTGGGGTATGTAGGCATTTGTGACTGTGCTGGGAGATTAATCGACCTAAATGAAATAGAACCTAAGAAAGGTAATTCATTGGTTAATTAGATTGACGTGGTTGTCTGGTGTTCTTTTAATTTCTAATTGTATTTAAATAATGTGATTAAATTGTGACTGAATTTAAAGTATTGAAAATAAAACCAATATTACCGGGTATTAAAATATGTTATGCGAATTTATTACCAAATTAATATGTGTAAATATAAAGAACATTTTGTGTCCAATTATATTCTACATTTGTTTACATTTCCTTGGTGACTGTGATGTCAATTCAGATACTTGCTCATAGATCCCAGAAATAAATACATCAGATTTATAGCACCTTTATATTTAGTTTTATAGTTAGTTTTATAGTTAGTTTTATAGTTAGTTTGTTAAAAAAATACATATATAATGCAATGGTTACATCACAAAAATCATTTCTTAAGTAGACTTTCAATGACTTTACAATGATTCCCTTTCAGTTAAAGAATGATTCACCATACTTGACCTTAAAGTAGGAGAGCATACGTTTTGCATGCAAACAAGGGCTTAGGACAAGACAAAGTATTAGCCAAGCCATTAGTCCTAAACAACGGTAAGCATTTATCACTATTGACATTACAAATACCCACACATTAATTTAAATTGTGAAGTAGGTCTAAGTTTGTAATAATGTTTTTTTTTTTTGTAATAAGAAGAATTGTGGTGGAAACCACATAAATACACTTTGAATTTTTATTATTTTTGTTACATAACATTCAAGATAGGATGCCTGTCAAGCCAAATCATCAACTAAGCTCTGAAACCAAACCCGGAGATGGAGTCCCGAAAGGCTGATTGTATTGGTGCAATGAAACATTCCGACAACCCCTGCGACGTCACTGGGGCCAAGCTGTATCTTCCAAATTATGTTCCTTTGGATTATCCAGCAGCATGGAGAGAGGCGATTTGCTGTTGGGAACAAGCTTATAGTCCCTGAAGACTAATCCAAGGGATATGGGGTTTCGTCCTTCGAAGCCCACACCATCGTCACATTGTGACGGACTGATGATAGCAAAAATATTTTTTTAAAAATATGTGATTCATTACAAATGGCTAGTGATTACCTCATTCATGGACATATGGGTAGTGAATATCTGATTCATTGACATATGGGTAGTGATTATGTGATTCATGGACATATGGGTAGTGAGTATGTTACTCATGGACATATGGGTAATGAGTATGTGATTCTTTGACATATGCGTAGTGAGTATGTTATTCATGGAAGCAAAAGTAGTGATTAAGTGATTAATGGTAATATGTGTAACGAGTATGTGACATATGATTAGTGATTATGGAGATGGCGTCGGTCGGTCATCTAGCTTGAGCTCTTATCTATCACCTCCCCCCCCCCCCACAAACGCCCACACGGCCCTGCGTAACTAAGCAAGCTGGGTACCTCGCCCCCCTCCCTGGCCTGTGGATCACCCCCCCCCCCCCCCACAAACGCCCACACGGCCCTGCGTAACTAAGCAAGCTGGGTACCTCGCCCCCCTCCCTGGCCTGTGGGAACGTTTGATCGACAGAAAACGCCGTGTTTAAAACGGTCCACTCTCCATGGGTCAGACTGGCTTCGCTTCCACTCCGAAGGGAATGTGATGGTTTATTACCCCAGGGAGTCCTTCGGTCTGGATGGAACGGTCGCCTAGGAGCGTCCTTCTCAGTGCCACATAGTTTTAGTCATCATGTCCATTTATTGAAGAAATTATCATTAACATTAAAAAAAAGTATTGTTAGATATTGACAATCTAGCCACTAAAAGATGTGTTGAAATTCGAAAAGATTGACACTGTAACATTTCAGTGAGTTAATGAATAGTCGAAGAGATTGAGACCGTAGCCAATCAGTTTTAAAGTTTAAGAGATTGACATTGAAGCCACTTAATTTAGGAGTTGGAGAGATTAACACTGCCATTATAAAAGAAGTGTTGGGGAGATTGAAACTCTAGCCAGTCAGGACGGGTCTAGATTGACACTAGCCATTTAATGATGAGGCTAAGAAATTGAAACTGTAGCGAATAAAAAGATATTCACGTCAGCACCTACTGAAGAGTTATTGAAATAGCTAATGCAGCCACTCACATTTTAAATCTTTAAATAGATTGAAACTTAAGACTGTCCGTTAAGAGTTGAAGAGATCGACACTGTTGCCACTCAATAATTTATGAAGAGTTAAGTGTCTGACACTGACATGAAGCCACTCTATTCATTTTGATGAAGCTAGGCATGTGCCTTTGAAATTGACTTGATACTTCCATTGTTGACCTTTCAAGTCAGTGTGTTATAGTACTGACTTGTTTAGAAGTCTACCTGGAATGATTGATATCCTAATGATGGAAGTGCCCAAGTGGCAAAATGATCTTAAGAGTTTCTCAAACAAACGAAATCTTCATTGTAGAATTTCCAAATCTAGATCTTTTGACATAAATTTTGTAAATGAATGACCTTAGAAGAAACAGCACTTATCCTCTTTTGACCTAATACATACTCAACCATAACAGTCTCTGGTACAAATCTCAGCATGTCAGGCTAAATAATGCTAAATCAGCAGCTTCCGTCAAAGTTGGGCCATTATTTGTATACTGCTTAAATGTGTGCATACAATCAAAGCAATTACAGATCATTAGGCAAATGGTACTAAATCAGCAGCTTCCTTTAAAATAGACTCATTATTTGTATACTGCTTGATGACGTACATTGAAACAGAGCAAGCATAGCTTATTGGGTAATGGTAGTACATTAGCAGCTTCCTTTAAAATAGAATCATTATTTGTATACTGCTTGATGACGTACATTGAAACAGAGCAAGCACAGCTTATTGGGTAATGGTAGTACATTAGCAGCTTCCTTTAAAATAGAATCATTATTTGTATACTGCTTGATGACGTACATTGAAACAGAGCAAGCACAGCTTATTGGGTAATGGTAGTACATTAGCAGCTTCCTTTAAAATAGAATCATTATTTGTATACTGCTTGATGACGTACATTGAAACAGAGCAAGCACAGCTTATTGGGTAATGGTAGTAATTCATCAGCTCCGTTTAAATTCCAATCATTACTTATATAATGCTTGATTTCGTTACAAAATATACTGTCAGCACCTAAATAGTTACACAACTGTTACACCCACTAGGATTTGTACCAGTGAGTGGTATGGTTGTGGATGTATTATGACAACCTAGGATAAGTGCCGTTACTTCTAATGTAATTATTGACTGATTTTTGTGCCAATAATCTAAATGTCAAACTTCTCAACTGAAGAAATGCTTTTTGTTTGTTTGATAAAAACTGCTTGAGAACCTCCGTCATTAGGAACTCAATCGAAACCAGGAATAGAATTCCAGACAAGACAATAATATGACACATTCACTTGAACTGCAATGTCAAAAGCGTGTACAATCTTTCATCAATATTAATTTTGATAGTCTTGTGAATGGCAATGATAAGTTACCAACAATCCTTAAAGCATTAAAAAAAAATTTTTACTTGAAAGAGCATTTCAAAAGCTTCAGAGTTATGTTCCCTGACTTGACAAAAAGTTAATATGGCGTATAAAGCAGCTTCATGTCAATATTGATAAGTTGAGGCAGACAAAAGCTATTTCCGAATAGCTAGGACCTTCAACCCAGCAATTACAAATTATGATGAGATCCAGAGATCTAGAGAAAATATTTACATATCTGTGATTCAATGAAATTCAAGTTTTTGAGCCCCAATATAGATACCTCATCTGTAACATTCACTAGAGAAGTTTGTGGGAATCTGGAATATGTCATGGAGCCTCAAGATTGATGGAGAGAAAAGAGAACAATATGTGGCCAATGTTTTCCATGATAATCATTTTAATTCATAGCAGAGATACGGAACAAAACGTAGTTTACATAGTGCTGTATTCGTGTGTTGTTTTAACGGACACAATATCGGTTTAAACAGTTATTTCGAAGAAATTTTAATTGAAATTCTACGACTCGATCAGTCCTAAAAATGTGATTTTTTCTAGCTCGAGTTAGAGATGAGGAAGTCAGCAAAAATCTAAGATTTGTTGGAGAAGTTTTTGTGAGTTAAAAGATGTAGAGACAAGAAAACAATGCGCTGCCAATGATATCTAGGACGCTAAACTGTAAAACATAGTAAAAGAAGGAAAGACATTTCTCCAAACTGAAAAGAGTTATCCAAGAATTATAATAGAACAGATTCATGGCATTGCTGAGAAAATATGCAGGAAGAAATGAGGATTTGGAATGATAGGCCAGTTCAAGTGTTACAGTTCATATGGAACTATTACCACTTCATCTGTTATCTGCTCGGGTCATATTTGGAATATAACATAGTCCTCCTACGTCGTGTTTCCAGTTGTTCGTTCCTAACAATTGTTTCAGCCCAGGCACAGGTGGTTCAGTTAGTTGCTCAAAATTGATTGTCTTGTAAGTTGTAGACCTCAACTTTTGTTTTAAAAAAAATGTTTATTCATTTTTGGCTGATTCTTCATTGTGAAATGTTAGCGACATTACCGGCAGTTGAACTATTTCACAATGAAGAGTCGAAGAATAAAACCCGGAGATGGAGTGGCAAGGGCGGATAACATTGGTCCAATGAAACATTTCGACAACTCCTGAGAAGTCACAGGTGGCGTTAATCAAACCAACTGGACATTCGTTGGTTTTAACCAACTGGACATTCGTTGGTTTTGACCAACTGGACATTCGTTGGTTTTGACCAACTGGACATTCGTTGGTTTTGACCAACTGGACACTCCTTGGTTTTGACCAACTGGACATTCGTTGGTTTTGACCAACTGGACATTCCTTGGTTTTGACCAACTGGACATTCGTTGGTTTTGACCAACTGGACATTCGTTGGTTTTGACCAACTGGACATTCGTTGGTTTTGACCAACTGGACATTCGTTGGTTTTGAACAACTGGACATTCGTTTGTTTTGAACAACTGGACATTCGTTGGTTTTGACCAACTGGACATTCGTTGGTTTTGACCAACTGGACATTCGTTGGTTTTGACCAACTGGACATTCGTTGGTTTTGAACAACTGGACATTCGTTTGTTTTGGTTTACAAAAACTGTCAGCGGGAAATCGGTGGCAAGGGGGGGGGGGGCCATCACTCTCAGAGCTGTGAAATAGTCATAGTTGGCATCGGTGGCACGGGGGCCCATCACTCTCAGAGCTGTGAAATAGTCATAGTTGGCATCGGTGGCACGGGGGCCCATCACTCTCAGAGCTGTGAAATAGTCATAGTTGGGATCGGTGGCACGGGGGCTTATCACTCTCAGAGCTGTGAAATAGTCATAGTTGACATCGGTGGCACGGGAGCCCATCACTCTCAGAGCTGTGAAATAGTCATAGTTGGCATCGGTGGCACGGGGTCCCATCACTCTCAGAGCTGTGAAATAGTCATAGTTGACGTCGGTGGCACGGGGGCCCATCACTCTCGGAGCTGTGAAATAGTCATAGTTGGCATCGGTGGCACGGGGGCCCATCACTCTCAGAGCTGTGAAATAGTCATAGTTGACATCGGTGGCACGGGGGACCATCACTCTCACAGCTGTAAAATAGTCATAGTTGACATCGGTGGCACAGGGGCCCATCACTCTCAGAGCTGTGACATAGTCATAGTTGACATCGGTGGCACGGGGGCGAATCATTCTCGGAGCTGTGATATAGTCATAGTTGACATCGGTGGCACGGGGGCCCATCACTCTCGGAGCTGTGAAATAGTCATAGTTGGCATCGGTGGCATGGGGGCCCATCCCTGTCGGAGCTGTGAAATAGTCATAGTTGACATCGGTGGCACGGGGGCCCATCACTGTCGGAGCTGTGAAATAGTCATAGTTGACATTGGTGGCACGGGGGCCCATCACTCTCCGAGCTGTGAAATAGTCATAGTTGACATCGGTGGCACGGGGGCCCATTACTGTCGGAGCTGTGAAATAGTCATAGTTGGCATCGGTGGCACGGGGGCCCATCCCTCTCGGAGCTGTGAAATAGTCATAGTTGACATCGGTGGCACGGGGGCCCATCACTCTTGGAGCTGTGAAATAGTCATAGTTGACATCGGTGGCACGGGGGCCCATGCCTCTCGGAGCTGTGAAATAGTCATAGTTGACATCGGTGGCACGGGGGCCCATGCCTCTCGGAGCTGTGAAATAGTCATAGTTGACATCGGTGGCACGGGGGCCCATGCCTCTCAGAGCTGTGAAATAGTCATAGTTGACATCGGTGGCACGGGGGCCCATGCCTCTCAGAGCTGTGAAATAGTCATAGTTGGCATTGGTGGCACGGGGGCCCATGCCTCTCAGAGCTGTGAAATAGTCATAGTTGACATCGGTGGCACGGGGGCCCATGCCTCTTGGAGCTGTGAAATAGTCATAGTTGGCATCGGTGGCACGGGGGCCCATGCCTCTTGGAGCTGTGAAATAGTCATAGTTGACATAACCGGAGACCTGTACGAGGACGAACTCGTGCCCGTCTTCTTGAAGTCATCTGCCAGGTCAGGCCAATGGGGCCAACAGCGGGGTTCTTTTTTGCACTTACTGTTCCAAATCCGACGCTCAAATAGTTGTGATAGAGCTCAACAACTTTGAAATTTAAAGAGGGCGTTCATTAGATTTTGGCGGAGATGTCCAAGTTCACAGGCGGATTCATCGACGTCATTGTTTGTCCAAATCTCACGTCACAAGAAAAGAATCCCCGCACATTCCGAGTCAAGCCATGAGACACATAAGTGGCGCACTAAGAAGCTCCCTGACACTTTAGCCAGTAAGAACTGAAGAGATGAAAACGGTAGCCACGCCATTAAAAGTTGGAGGGAATGACACTTTAGCCAGTAAGAACTGAAGAGATGAAAACGGTAGCCACGCCATTAAAAGTTGGAGGGAATGACACTTTAGCCACTCCTATATGGCCATTCACTAAAGAGTTAAGCAACGTAATGAAGAGATTGACACCTGGGCCACTCAGTTTTAAAGTTGAAGAGACCAACATTGTTTACTCTAAATCACTAATAGTAACTAATAAAATTATAAAGATAGTTGTGGTGGAAAAGTCAAAATGGAATTAACACAGTAGCCACTAAGGGATTGACACTTTAGCCAGTCAATGTGTGAAGCGATTGCAGAGTAGCAATTCACTTTAGTTTTGAAAAGATTGACACTGCAGCCACTAAAGAATTGATAACATTAAAACTGTAGCCATTCCATGACGCGTGGAGGAAGCGGTCACCGTAGTGTCTTAAAAATGGGTATTGACACCGTAGACACTCAATTTTAAAGTTGAAGATGTGGAAACGTTAGAGATAAGAACTGTACGGTAGCCCTTTAATGAAGAGTGGAAAAGATTGACATTAAAGCATTTCAATTATGACTTGAAAAATGTGGCGAGAAAGCTGCTTTATTTAAGGATTTAAGGAGATTGGCGCATTAGCTGCTAAATTTAGAATTAAAGAGATTGATACTTTAAACAGTATAAACGTGAAGAGATTAAAACGGTATCCACTTCATTAAGAGTTGATGAGAATAGAATGACTCTGAACCCATTCAATAGAGAGAGAAAGGTTGTATCCCCATTGCAACTTAATAGTGGATTGACACTAATATTATCGAGATAGTTCAAGAGATTGGCACTATAGCATCAAAAGACGAAAGGAGATTATCACGAAAGCCAATTGGTGCTGTTGTAATCTTTGATAACATTTAAATAATGAAATTGTAAAAATGACAAAGTGTGTAATGTTTGCTCACTTAACTTCCACCACAAATGGTTACAAAAGTAATCTGATGAAGAGATCACCACGATATGAAATGAGTTGATCAGATGTACGATATTAATGATTTTCAGGGATGATGACAATTTACGAGCTCTCAGAGATCTTGAAGACGTAAAAAATACTTGAAAGGGCTACGAAAAACTTTTCTTTAAGTATGTGAAGGTCAAGGTCTGACTAAAATAATATGTCATTGTTTTTCCATTACAGACCGTCTTATTACAGGATACAAGAACCTACCGTTCAAATCTACTTTAATGACACCAAGTAGAAATGGGGTTTTGGACGATAGAATAAAATTGTGTGTTATTAAAAATACCGTACATCAAAACAAAGTAAAACTTTCTTCTACATTTTTTATATTAGAATTCTTTTTCTTTTGTGGAGAGTTGTGGGGAGTTATAAAATGTTGACATAATTAAATACGTGGGGGGTGGGGCATCGAAAGTTTGACAGTTGTTGACAAGGGAGGGGGTCAAAAATTGCCCGAAATATATTGACGTAATTAACGGGCGACCGCTTTGATTACCGTCTGCAGAAGTACAAGAAAATGCCTTGCCGTGTGTCAAGGGTATGAGAATCCCTGCGGTTATGTGTAGATCATTGTTTCATGTTTGATAGGGAAGAAGATGTTTAGTTAGAGACTTGATGTGTATCTGTATCGTTTGTGTGAGAGTGTTGTGACGTAATTGTGTAGAGGGAAAATGTCGCGTTAGTTTTCGTTGTTGCTATGGGAGGATTGATGGCATATATACTGGATGAACTGTTTGGATTTGTCTATTGAGTAGTGTTTGGTTGGAGTCATTTGATGATCAATTCTGAAATTAGACATCAACCCTAGTTAATGGAGTAGTGCTAAATAAACTCCTATTTAGCTACACACCTGTTAATGTTGGTTGTATTAGTAGCTGTTGATATTAGCTGTACTGTGTATGGGATCAAGTGAGAGACTTGGCCAGACAAGTAGACACTCATTGACATGAGTGGAGAGTTACAACACAACAGATTCAATGGTTCGACACAGTCGTGCATATAATTGTGCCACAAAAGACATACAACCATCAACTACTTCATGATATGTTTGTTTTTATTTTTAGTTTATGTAACAATGCTACAAGTTTACTCCATAAGATCGAATATGCACAGTACACATTGCAATTGAATTAAAATTTTACTTTAATAGGTGGCGTGACACTGGGTTAATAACTGGGTCTCTGTTGCGGAGTCGGGGGTGGGGTGGGGGGAGTGATTAAGGAATAGACATAATTTAAGATACTCATGACTTCAGAGTAACACAAAACTAACACATGTCAAATTGATCTCTACTTGGGGGAAAGATCTCTACTTGATGGAAAGAATGATATTGCTTAAATAGGGGCAGAGATTAAAATTTAAACAATAATTAAAAATTAATGCAATGGATGACTTTTGAGAATAGTTCGAATACTTTCAATGAAATAGCTTTGGCCTAGTTGTGTTATGCAAATATTTGTTTCAATATTACCAAATGGTAAAACGGCTCTCCTTTTTTATTTCATTGAAACCACTTGAGGTGTTAGTTACATAGTTAATAAATGAATTGAACAAAGTGAACAAACAAAAGGGTTTCCAGCACACACAAAATCAGTGCAAACATCATTTCAAATGTTTAACTTTAACTCAAATAAAAAAAAAAAATTACCTTATGTGAAAAAATAATCGTTCCTTAGTATTTCCTAGTATTACCGAATTGTAAGGAAACCGAGAATCCCGCCTCCTTCCTATATCTACTTTATGTGAATGGTAACCTCTTTTTTTTCTACCTTTATTACTACAACTCTCGGCTAACGACACATTGACTGTTAGCCTTCCACTTTATTTGCTCTCTTGAACAATCAAGACCTTGGAATTCTGCTACTTGCTATAAGTTCTCTCCAATAAGCACTCAACTCTGACAGTCCTCTACTCCTACCCGTCGGAATTCTCCTTGACTGTCCGCCTCTCTGTCCGGCTGAGTTCTCTCTAGTCCCGTCCAGTGTCCCTATTTATAAGTCCCGAGCCCATAGAGATTTCTTCCCATGTCTTTAATCTTAATCCCAAATATCAGGAACTTAAATTTCTTCTAGGTCGCCACCGTCGTTTAATTGGACGTTAACTGACCAACTAGACTCACATAATGTTCCTAATAGCCTTGCGACGATGTTATCTGTCAAGCTACAACAATTGGTCACTCATTCTGCCTCCGCCATGTCCGGACTGACACTAAAATTTGTTCCACCGCCCCCTGCCGTTTAAATGAGGCCATTACGTAACCACAACAAGCGTTCCCAATAACGTCGTCATGGTGTTATAGCTACACCCGCAGGTCGGTTGGTCGGTTACCTACATCCACTGGTCAGTTGTTCAGTTACCTACACCCGCAGGTCAGTTGGTCGGTTACCTACATCCACTGGTCAGTTGTTCAGTTACCTACATCCGCTGGTCAGTTGTTCAGTTACCTACATCCACTGGTCAGTTGGTCGGTTACCTACATCCACTGGTCAGTTGTTCAGTTACCTACATCCGCTGGTAAGTTGTTCAGTAACCTACATCCGCTGGTCAGTTGTTCAGTTACCTACATCCGCTGGTCAGTTGTTCAGTTACCTACATCCGCTAGTCAGTTGTTCAGTCACCTACATCCGCTGGTCAGTTGTTCAGTTACCTACATCCGCTGGTCAGTTGTTCAGTTACCTACATCCGCTAGTCAGTTGTTCAGTTACCTAACCCGCTGGTCAGTTGTTCAGTTACCTACATCCGCTGGTCAGTTGTTCAGTTATCTACATACGCTGGTCAGTTGTTCAGTTACCTACATCCGCTGGTCAGTTGTTCAGTTACCTACATCCGCTAGTCAGTTTGGTCAGTTAATTACACCCGCTGGTCAGTTGGTCAGTTAACTATACCTGCTGGTCAGTTGGTCAGTTACATATCCCGCTGGTCAGTTGGTCGGTTACCTACCCCCGCTGGTATGTTGGTCGGTTACCAATACCCGCTGGTCTGTTTGTCGGTTACCTACACCCGCAGGTCAGTTGGTCGGTTAAATACACTCGTTTGTCTGTTTGTCGATTACCTGCTCCCGCTTTTCAGTTGGTCAGTTACCTACACCCACTGGTCAGTTTGTCGGTTACCTACTCCCGCTGGTCAGTTGGTCGGTTACCTACACCCGCTTGTATGTTGGTCAGTTACCTACTCCCGCTGGTCAGTTACTTACACCCGCTGGTCAGTTTGTCGGTTACATAAATTGGCTGGTAAGTTGGTCAGTTACTAACACACATTGGTCTGTTTGTCCTTTACATACACCCGCTGGTCAGTTTGTCGGTTACCTACACCCGCTGGTCAGTTACCTACCCCCACTGGTCAGTTGGTCAGTTACCTACATCCGCTGGTCTGTTAATTGGTTAAATACAATCGTTTGTCTGTTTGTCGGTTACCTGCTCCCGCTGTTCAGTTGGTCAGTTACCTACACCTGCTGGTCAGTTGGTCGGTTACCTACACTAGCTTGCCTGTTGGTCGATTACCTAAACCCGCTGATCTGTTTGTCGGTTACCTACTCCCGCTGGTCAGTTGGTCGGTTACCTAAACTGCTTGTATGTTTGTCGGTTACCTACACCCGCTGGTCAGTTACTTACATGCGCTGGTCTGTTTTCTACACCCGCTGATCTGTTTGTCTGTTACCTAAACCCGCTGATCTGCAGTTCGGTTACCTTCACTAGCTGGTCTGTTGTTCGTTTACCTACACCCCCTGTCGTATTGGTCGGTTACCTACACCCGCTGGTGTGTTGGTCGGGTACCTACATCCGCTTGTCTGTTGATCGGTTACCTACACCTGCTGGTCTGTTGGTCGGTTACCTACTTCCACGGTGTGTTGGTCGGGTACTTACATTTGCTGGTCTGTTGGTCGGTTATCTACAACTCCCTGGTCTGTTGGTCGGTTACCTACACCCGCTGGTCTATTTTCGGTTACCTACACCAGCTGGTCTGTTGGTCGGTTACCTACATCCGCTGGTCTGTTGGTCAGTTACTTATAAACGCTATTGTGTTTGTCAGTTACCTACACACGCTGTGTGTTGGACAGGTACATACACTCGCTGGTCTGTTGGTCGGTTATCTACACCTGCTGGACTGTAGGTCGGTTACCTACAACCGCCCATCTGTTGGTCGGATTACCTACAACCGCTGGTCAGTTGGTCGGTTACCTACACCCGCTGGTCTGTTTGTCGGTTACCTGTGCCCGCTGGTCTGTTGGTCCGTTACCTACTCCCGCTTGTCAGTTGGTCGGTTACCTACACCCGCTGGTCAGTTGGTCGGTTACCTACTCCCTCTTCTCAGTTACTTAAACAATCTGGTCTGTTTGTCGGTTATCTACACCCGCTGGTCTGTTGTTCGGTTACCTACACCCGCTGGGCTTTTTGTCGGTTACCTACACTAGCTTGTCTGTTGGTCGGTTACCTAAACTAGCTTGTCTGTTGGTCGGTTAAATGCACTCGTTTGTCTGTTTGTCGATTACCTGCTCCCGCTGTTCAGTTGGTCAGTTACCTACACCTGCTGGTCAGTTGGTCGATTACCTACACCCGCTAGTCTGTTATCTAAACCTGCTGATCTGTTTGTCTGTAACCTACTCCCGCAGGTCAGTTGGTCGGTTACCTACACCAGCTTGTATGTTCGTCTGTTACCTACTCCTGCTGGTCTGTTGTTCGGTTATCTACACCCGCTGATTTGTTGGTCTGTTACCTACACCCGCTGGTCTGCAGTTCGGTTACCTACACTTTCTGGTCTGTTGGTCGGTTACCTACACCAGCTTGTCTGTTGGTCGATTACCTACTACTGCTGATCTGTTGGTCGGTTATCTACACCAGCTTGTCTGTTGGTCGATTATCTACACCCGCTGATCTGTTTGTCGTTTACCTACTCCCGCTGGTCAGTTGGTCGGTTACCTACACCAGCTTGTCTGTTGGTCGTTTACCTACACCCGCTGGTCTGTTGGTCGGTTATCCGACACGCTGATCTGTTTGTCGGTTACCTACTCCCGCTGGTCAGTTGGTCGGTTACCTACACCTGCTTGTATGTTTGTCGGTTACCTACTCCCGCTGGTCAGTTACTTACACCCGCTGATCTGTTTGTCTGTTTCCTACACCCGCTGTTCTGCAGTTTGGTTACCTTCACTAGCTGGTCTGTTGTTCGGTTACCAATACCCGCTGGTGTGTTGGTCGGTCACTTACACCCGCTGGTCTGTTGGTCGGTTTCCTATACCTGCTGGTGTGTTGGTCGGGAACATACACCCGCTGGTCTGTTGGTCGGTTACCTACACCTGCTTGTCTGTTGGTCGGTTACCTTCACCCACCGTGTGTTGTTCGGTACCTACACTCGCTGGTCTGTTGGTCGGTTATCTACACCCGCTGTTCAGTTGGTCGGTTACCTACAACCGCCCATCTGTTTGTCGGGTTACCTACACCCCCTGGTTAGTTGGTCGGTTACCTACACCCGCTGGTCTGTTTGTCGGTTACCTACACCCGCTGGTCTGTTTGTCGGTTACCTACACCCGCTGGTCTGTTTCTCGATTACTTACACCCGCTGGTCCCTTGGTCGAGTACCTACACCCGTTGGTCTGTTACCTATACTCGCTGGTCTGTTACCTACTCCTGCTTGTCTGTTGGTCGATTACCTACACCTGCTGGTCTGTTACCTACTCCTGCTGGTCTGTTGGTCGATTACCTACTCTCGCTGGTCTGTTGGTCGCTTACCTACACCCACTGGTTTGTTGTTCTTTACCTATACCCGCTGGTCTGTTGGTCAGTTACCTACACCCGCTGGTCTGTTATCTACACTCGCTGGTCTGTTGGTCGGTTATCTACACCCGCTGGTCTGTTGGTCGGTTATCTACACTCGCTGGTCTGTTGGTCGGTTACCTACACTCGCTGGTCTGTTGGTCGGTTACCTACACCCGCTGGTCTGTTGGTCGGTTACCTACACTCGCTGGTCTGTTGGTCGGTTACCTACACCCGCTGGTCTGTTGGTCGGTTACCTACACCCGCTGGTCTCTTGGTCGATTATCTACACCCGCTGATCTGTTTGTCAGTTACCTACACCCGCTGGTCTTTTGGTTGGTTACCTACACCCGCTGGTCTTTTGGTCGGTTACACACACCCTACAATATACAATATTCAGTTTTTGACCGGGAACCTAAGTTATTTTTTCTGATACGAGCTTTTTAAATGCGGTATACTTTCCGCAAGCATTCCTGTACCATTGATCTGATTGCGATAAAACTTTGGTGAGTTGTGTGCACGTCCGCGAAGGGTCTCTTTATACGTACAACCTGTTAGCAATATTCCATTAGGGGCGGGGAGCCCTAATATCGTTTTATATGAGTAATGTAAATTTATAATTTTAAACACAGCGATTCCTTGGGTGGTTGGCATTGAATCAATACAAGCTGCAATATTTCATTTTGTATGTGAGATAATATTTCAAACATAGCTGTTGCATGGATGGATGGCTTTGAATCAATACAAGCTGCAATATTTCATTTTGTATGTGAGATAATATTTCAAACATAGCTGTGACATAGATGGATTTTATTGAATCAATACAAGCTGCAATATTTCAGTTTGTATGTGAGATAATATTTCAAACATAGCTGTAACATGGATGGATTGCATTGAATCAATACAAGCTGCAATATTTCAGTTTGTATGTGAGATAATATTTCAAACATAGCTGTAACATGGATGGATTGCATTGAATCAATACAAGCTGCAATATTTCAGTTTGTATGTGAGATAATATTTCAAACATAGCTGTAACATGGATGGATTGCATTGAATCAATACAAGCTGCAATATTTCAGTTTGTATTTGATATAATATTTCAAACATAGCTGTTACAAGGATGGATCAATCGCTACAAGGTGTAGGCAAGGTAGGCAAGTTTATTCGAGACGTGCAGAACATAAAACAATATCACGAATATTAAAAAAATACTTTAAAAAACAAAATTAAAACACACAGACTTTATCCCATTGAATGGCCTTGAAATGGATTTCACTAGGAATGAATAAAAATAAAAGCTGACCCTAAGCCAATGAAAACCTGACCCTAAGCCAACTGAAAACCTGACCCTAAGCCAATGAAAACCTGACCCTAAGCCAACTGACAAATAAATTTAAAAGATCTTACCTTTTGCGCTCTGTGAGTCAAAGAAACTTAACTGTTGAAAACGTTGGAAACAGAATACTCTCCTTTTAAAACGATCCAAAACACCTTGCTATAACGGAATGGTCCTGCCAATCAACCGACAACTAAAACTGGAATGACACTGAGGCACACCTTGCTATAACGGAATGGTCCTGCGAATCAACCGACAACTAAAACTGGAATGACACCGAGGCACACCTTGCTATAACGGAATGGTCCTGCGAATCAACCGACAACTAAAACTGGAATGACACCGAGGCACACCTTGCTATAACGGAATGGTCCTGCGAATCAATCGACAACTAAAACTGGAATGACACTGAGGCACGACTCGCCTGCACAAGCCTTGTGGACAATTTTGCACACGTGACTAATTGGGGTACCACTACTTGGGGAATTTCCCAAGATCTTGGAAGTAAACGGTATAAGGGTTTTTTTCGGCAAGCTCTCCGTTGGGTTGGGGGGGGGGGGCACAATCCCATCAACCCCATCTAACTATTCAGCACTTAAAATCGAAACATTGCCTGTGTAGCACGAGTTACCAAAAGCTCTCTCCATCTTTGAGTTGGTCTAGTTGTTAGTGAACACGGCTCAGTTGGTGTGTTGTTTTTCTTCATCGAACACCGTGTACAAGGATGTGTTGATCCTTCTAGGGAGCGGATTTAGAGAAAAATGACAGGTGAAGAGTTGCCAACTTTTGAGTTCTCTTGCACTAACGTCTCATTGGAGATGGCGTCGGTGGGTCGTCGAGCGTAAGGCCTTAATACCCACCCCTCCCGGCACACACTTACACGGGCCGACGGCAAGTTCCCCCCCCCACCCAGACCGTGCAGAAGCATTCGGACACCTCCCCCTGTCTTGCACTAACAAAGTTTGCTAACAGTCTGACCAGACATCTGCAGTGCACACAGACAGACACCTATTAATTAACTCTTATAGTGTTAAAAGCCTAAACATATACGACTATTTAGACTCATTCTTTGTTTCAAAAAAACTGAGATCCAGTCAATTTTTAAGGTTAAAATTTTAATGGAAAACAATGATTATTGACGTCACACCTCCCCCTCTCCTTGTCAACATACTAATACTGGCAACCTGTATGTCCCCAAGAGCTAGATATCGTAATGAATGGATTAATTTGTATTGGGTGCTCCACTTAACAATTTTAAAACTATGTCTTCGACATGTGTCATCCATACAGGACAACGTAAGAGAACATTTCTATCAGTTCACGTCTGATATAGTATATATCCCAGCCCCATCAACTTCAGCCGTAGTGAACAAAGGTGTTACATCAACACCTCATGTGGGATTCACATCCCTGACCCAAGGGATGTTCAACGGTGGCTTAGACAGTGGTCGCCCTTTGAGGTTGGTGGGAGGGGGGGAAGGGGGGGGGGTGTAACACCACGACGATCTCCCCCTAGCTGACACTAAAAAATTGTTAACTCACCCCCCCCCACACACACACTTTAAATGGCCATGAACCAACCACTACTACTAGTGGCCACTACTAGCTTTCACCATAGAGTCGTCAACCACTGGTCAGCCTCTGCCAGGTCGGGGCTGATAATACAAAATTTTCGAACGCATTCCCTTGAATATTTTCCTTGAATCTTGATTTTGCTTTTTGAGTTGTTTATTTTACATGTATTAGCCTTGTCAGTTTGTTGGGTATCCCAAACTCCTGCAGAGTCTCATATAAATAGTTTCTTTTGATTCTGTCATAGGCCATTTTATAGTCGACAGAGAGTTGATGTACTGGTATATTAAATTCATAGCATTTCTCTAATAGGCATCTGATGGTGAAAATCTGGTCAGTCGTTGATCTGTTAGGCCTGAATCCGCATTGGTAATCACCTAATATTTCTTCTGTGTAAGGTTGTAGTCTTTTTTGCAATAAGTTTCGTCAGTATTTTGTATGTAACATTTAATAGGGAGATTCCTCTGTAGTTTGTGCGCTGAAGTTTGGAGCCTTTCTTGTGTATTGGGGTTATTAATGCTGTTTCCCATTCCGTCGGGATTTTCTCCTCTTGCCAAATTTTAGTTATAAGTTTATGTATCTGATTGTGTAGTTCTTTTCCTCCATATTTAATCAGTTCTGCTGTGATAAGGTCTTGTCCGGGGGCTTTGTGATTTTTCATGTAATTAATTACCTCTTTGGTTTCTTCTAGGGTTGGGCATTGTATAAACGGGTCTGGTCCTCCCTGTGGGAGTTGATAATCTTCTTCTTGTCTGTTGTCTGCATTCAGTATGTCCTCAAAATATCCAGCCCACCTCTCGAGTACTTTACCATTTTCCTTGATTAATTCTCCATTGTGGCTCTCACACATTTGCGTCTGGTTTGGTATCCATTCTTTTCATATTTTATCTTCATGTACATTCCTCTTATATTTCCCTCTCTTGATAAATCTTCTATTTCCTTTAGTTTATCCTTTTCCCATTCCCTCTTTTTCTTCCTACACATTTTTGTTGCTTTCCTTCTGGCTTCCTTGTATGCTTGTGTTGTCTTTCTGGTTTCCCTTTGTAACATGATCATTCGTGCTTTGTTTCTTTCTTCCACAGTCTCTCTGCATTCATTGTCGTACCAGCCTACTCTATTGTTGGCTTGCTGAAATCCCACTACTTTTTCTGCTGATCTTTTAATGGCATTTTTTATCCTATCCCACTGATCATTTATGTTGTTTTCCCCGTTTATTTCCTCGTGCGATGCTTCTAATTGTGCTTCTACTTCATTCTGGTAAGCTTTTGCAGTTAATGGGTCTTTGGTCAGCTTTTGGTAATCGTATCGTTTCTCTCTTTGATTACGACCATTGTGAACTAAGCTTATTCTCTGCCTATATTTCACCCTTACAAGTAGATGGTCCGAGTCCGCATCTGCTCCTCTAAGGCTTCTCACATCTAATATATCTGATCCATGTCTTCGATCTATTAAAACGTGATCGCTTTGATGGCGGGTGATTCCATCTGGTGAGTTCCACGTAGCTTTATGTCTATTTTTGTGCGGAAACTTGGTGCTGCTGACTGACATCCCTTTTCCAACCGCGAAGTCTATGAGTCGGATCCCATTGTCATTAGATTCTTCGTGCAGACTTTCCTTGCCAATAGTTGGCATGAACACCGTTTCTTTTCCTATTTTGGCATTGAAGTCGCCAATCACTATTTTAATATCATGTCGTGGTGCCTCTTCGTAGATCTTTTCCAGTGCTTCATAGAAGGATTCTTTATCCTGATCTTCCG
>CAXITT010000056.1:628049-643373 GCA_964033795.1 Lymnaea stagnalis
AACAAAAAAAAAAAAAAAGAAAAGAAAAAAGACAGGAAAAAACTAAACATATTTGAAATAATCTAAAATAATCTAAACTAAACTGATCTAAGGACATATAAAATAATCTAAACTAAACTGATCTAAGGACATATAAAATAATCTAAACTAAACTGATCTAAGGACATATAAAATAATCTAAGATTAACATAAATTTAACTAAATGATTTCAAGCAAATCTAATTTAATCTAAAATCTACTGTCATAATGTAAGCAATAGTAATATCAAATAAATTAAACTTATCTAAAGTGACTAAACGAACATAAAATAAAGTCACATGTAATTATTCAACATGAACTAAAATAGCTTCAACTAAATTGAAATCGAACTTATAAATTGAACTTAGATGAACTAAAACATCTACAGCAAACTATTATATACTAAATAATTTGAAACTAATTTAAAGTCAGCTGACTATACGGGACATGACATGCTATCAAACATAATCTAAGTAGGTAGCAACATGGAAAATGTCTAGATGATAACTACATCAATAAGTAGCAACATGGAACATGTCTAGTTGATAACTATATCAATAAGTAGCAACATGGAACACGTATAGTTGAGAACTATATCAGTAGCTAGCAACATGGAACATGCCTAGTTGAGAACTATATAAGTAGGTAACAACATAGAACACGTCTAGTTGAGAACTATATAAGTAGTTAGCAGCATGGAACATGTCTAGTTGAGAACTATATCAATAAGTAGCAACATGGAACACGTCTAGTTGAGAACTATATAAGTAGGTAGCAGCATGGAACATGTCTATGTGAGAACTGTATAAGTAGGTTCTTATACAGGACATTTCTTATCAATCACTTTATAAGTTTGTAGCCTTAAGGGACATGTCTATTTAAAAAACTATAGTATTAGATATACTATAGAAATATCTCTTTCTAAACAAAATATGTTTGTTTGTAATGGGATAAGTCTTGTGTAGAGAATATTCAATTTGACATCTATTTTAACATCAAATTATAATTTTCTCTATTTAGGATCTTTATGGCTACTTACTGATATAGTTTTCTGTATGGCTACCTACTGATATAGTTTTCTTTATGGCTACCTACTGATATAGTTTTCTTTATGGCTACCTACTGATATAGTTTTCTTTATGGCTACCTACTGATATAGTTTTCTTTATGGCTACCTACTGATATAGTTTTCTTTATGGCTACTTACTGATATAGTTTTCTTTATGGCTACCTACTGATATAGTTTTCTTTATGGCTACCTACTGATATAGTTTTCTTTATGGCTACCTACTGATATAGTTTTCTTTATGGCTACCTACTGATATAGTTTTCTTTATGGCTACCTACTGATATAGTTTTCTTTATGGCTACCTACTGATATAGTTTTCTTTATGGCTACCTACTGATATAGTTTTCTTTATGGCTACCTACTGATATAGTTTTCTTTATGGCTACCTACTGATATAGTTTTCTTTATGGCTACCTACTGATATAGTTTTCTTTGTGGCTACCTACTGATATAGTTTTCTTTGTGGCTACCTACTTATATAGTTTTCTTTATGGCTACCTATTGATATAGTTTTCTTTATGGCTACCTACTGATATAGTTTTCAACTGAGCGTGCCACCTATGGTTATATTTAAAGCCACTAATTTCAACACACAAAAAAAAGATATAACCACAGTTAATGAAATTAATTGTTTTGTTTTTTTGTGTGTTATATTTTCACTTACTTTGGTGCGTAATATAGTCTTTCCTGAAATATGTGTTGAAATAAAATCTGTGTTGTAAAATCATGTGGGTCGTTGTATTGATTCATTCATACAGTTATCACACAGTCATCATTCAATGACATTTGTATTTGACATGTAAGTTATCACACAGTCATCAGTCAATTACATTTGTATTTGAAATGTAAGTTATCACACAGTCATCAGTCAATTACATTTGTATTTGACATGTAAGTTATCACACAGTCATCAGTCAATTACATTTGTATTTGACATATACGTTATCACACAGTCATCAGTCAATTACATTTGTATTTGACATGTAAGTTATCACACAGTCATCAGTCAATGACATTTGTATTTAACATGTAAGTTATCACACAGTCATTAGTCAATTACATTTGTATTTGACATGTAAGTTATCACACAGTCATTAGTCAATTACATTTGTATTTGACATGTAAGTTATCACACAATCATCAGTCAATTACATTTGTATTAGACATGTAAGTTATCACACAGCCATCAGTCAATTACATTTGTATTTGACATATAAGTTATCACACAGTCATCAGTCAATTACATTTGTATTTGACATGTAAGTTATCACACAGTCATCAGTAAATTACATTTGTATTTGACATGTAAGTTATCACACAGTCATCAGTAAATTACATTTGTATTTGACATGTAAGTTATCACACAGTCATCAGTAAATTACATTTGTATTTGACATGTATGACATAGAAATTATGAGTTAAAGAAATTACAAGAAGTATATATAAAGTAAGACTCTTCTATATCTCTCTCTATGTCTCTATCTCTATTTCTCATTCCATCTCTATCCATTTTGGCTCTCTTATTCTCTTTCCTACTCTCTCTATTTATATCTAATTTAATTTCTCTATCTCTCGTTCTCTATACATCTTTCTAAATCTCTCTGTCTGTCATTCTTTCCATTTTGCTCTCTCTAATCTTTATTCAATCATTTCCAACATTTTGTCTATCAGTCTCTCTCTATCTCTATCTCTACCTCTATCCATCTTTCTATATCTTTGTCAGTCGCAGTCTTTCCCCATATCTCCGTCAAGCTTTCTCTTTATCTCTATCTATCTATCTCTATCTCACATTATAGTGATCGATAGACACAGATTGGATAGAATGTAAATGTGAGAGGATTTGATTTATGCGTCAGAGATAGATAGATGTCGTTAGAAAGATATATACAATCAGAGCTAGAGATAGAGAGAGATGGATAGAGATGAAGAGATATAATTTTTTTAAATCTAAACCTACGTCATGTTCTTTGGATCCCATCCCAAACACCTTGTTGGTTGAGTCATTAGATCATTTTCTCCTAACAGTAACCCACATAATCAATGAAAGCTTATCTTGTGGCACTGACCCCCTTCTTTGTAAATCAGCTGTAAAAAACCTTTGCTTAAGAAGCCTGGTCTGGATGAAAATAATTTTAAAAAATTATGGACCTGTATCTAACTTATCATTTTTTCTAAAGTTATTGAAAAACTAGTTCTAAAACAACTTTTTTCTTTTTAATTGACCACTCTCTTCTCAGTTCTAATCAGTCAGCCAATAGACTATTCCACAGCACAGAGACAGCTCTTTTGACAGTCAGTAATGACCCCATGTGCACAATGGACAGCTGTAATGTCTCCATCCTGATGCTCTTAGACCTCAGTGCGGCCTTTGACACTGTTGACCATGTGATCCTGTTTAAAACCCTTGAAAATTAGTTTAGAGTTTCTTTTTAAGTTTTGGCTTGGTTTAGGTCCTACCTCTCTGATAGAAGGCAGGTGGTCTCTGTTGATTGCTGTCTTCAGTTTTGGCTTGGTTTAGGTCCTACCTCTCTGATAGAAGGAAGGCGGTCTCTGTTGATGGCTGTCTTTCCGGCAGTGCTGATTTGGTGTACGGAGTGCCACAGGGATCCGTTTTAGGCCCGGTTCTATTCATATTGTATACCAGACCACTTCTCCTATTGCTTGGGAGGCATGCTGTTGAGAGCCAGTCATATGCACATGAAACGCAGCTATACAAGCATACCCATTCCTCTCTTGTCGATTCCGCTGTACATACTTTGCGGGAATGCATTAAGGATCTCAAGTCATTGATGAAAGTCAGCAAGTTGAAGCTTAATGATGACAAAACTGAAGCATGTGACGTGACGTACGTGTCTATAATATGGTGTGGTCCCCACCGTACTTACCACAGACCAATTGCCAAGGGCCTAGAACCCCTGTTTTCTAGCCCCTACAGGGCTGCTGTGCAGAGTTACCTTCTAGCCCCTACAGGGCTGATGTGCTGAATAGTCGACGTATAACAAACGATTCATAGATTCGTGTTTTCGTATTTATTTGCTATATATGCATAACAGTGGAGAACTTCATAACAAATAATCTCTGGTGTTTGGAATAAAGAAATGTGTCCAGAAAAATATTGCACATGATATTTAAAATATAATTACACCAGTCCTCTTTCATCCGTTGAAAACTAAACATTCCATGGGAAAACTAACGTCCTTACACCACACTCACCACAGTCTCTCTCTCTAACTCAAAAACTCTAACTTCCCGTTCCCACACTTCTTTTATCACGTGGTTCCTCCCGACACACCGCAACAGTCATACAAGACGGAGCAAAACTCTTTGAGTGGACTGGAAAACAAAACCAACGATTGCTCAATTGTCATCATCAAAGCAGATACAGAAACGCTCACGCGATCTGACCGTGACACGCCCCACCCCCTCTCACGAGTGACGTTTGGTGAAACCAAATGTTGCGAGTTTACAAAACCACGATCAGTTCGCATGCATATTCTGGTTAATTGACATCAAAAAGTATAGCATGAAAACATATTGCCATGAAAACATTGTATCATGAAATGTTTATTTTAAACATTCAGTTATCAATAATAATTTGTAAGTACTTACTAATGGCATTGCAATACATTGTAGAATTAAGATATTTCTAATGAAACATACAAGGCAATACAACAAATAATTAATATTCTCTATC
The DNA here is from genome assembly GCA_964033795.1 of Lymnaea stagnalis. NCBI lineage: Eukaryota > Metazoa > Mollusca > Gastropoda > Lymnaeidae > Lymnaea > Lymnaea stagnalis. The sequence continues at coordinate 632,831 of CAXITT010000056.1, forward strand.
ATCTCTATATTTTCCTACAATCAAATTGAGCATTTATGTAAATACATTGTCACAAATATTTAAATGTTTACAGCACATGATTTAGAACAAATCTTTTTTGATGCAAAAGTGGAAAAGAGAAGAAAAAAAATGTAAACATCTGAGCTTGTGTGGACAGCGGTGATTTGTCCCGTCAATGTTTACATACAAGAAGGTGGAATGTCTCGCTTATCCCCTTGTCTCAAAAAATCGTGGAGCTTATATGATCCACCCGACTCACCCCTGTCTCTTCTCGGGTTTGACCAGCACGGTCTAGTAGGCACGAAGTCACCCAAAAAGTCTTTGATACCCAAGTCCCCTTGTCCCCACCCACAGCTGTCCGTGCTCCTTTGTAACAATTACCACTATTGTTGAAAACAAAACACATTTTACATCATGAGATGGGTCAACTTGACACCAATCAAGTTTTCCATCGTCTTGGTTCGAAAAACTTTACCGTCACAGTCAAATTTGACAGGTTAAAAAATAATTGAGTTAAACTCAGGAGCAGCCAAAAACAGCGATCTCCCCTCCTCCTCAAACAATAAAAACTCACGTGAAGTTGACCCAGGAATGTAAATGAACTATGTCAAAGGTTCAACCTGACGACAGCTAATGGTCGCAGCCTTGGTCAAGGTTACCCCAGCTTGTCCCACTTCTAATCATGCCACCTTGCTTGCGTAGAAGAGGAAGGTGGTTCATGCCTGTAATCATGACCCCTTGCTTGCGTGGAAGTAGAAGGGGGTTCATGCCTGTAATCATGACCCCTTGCTTGCGTGGAAGTAGAAGGGGGTTCATGCCTGTAATCATGACCCCTTGCTTGCGTGGAGGTGGAAGGATGTTCATGCTTGTAATCTTGACCCCTTGCTTGCTTGGAAGTGGAAGGTGGTTCATGCTTTTAATCATGACCCCTTGCTTGCATGGAAGTGGAAGGATGTTCATACTTGTAATCTTGACCCCTTGCTTGCTTGGAAGTGGAATGTGGTTCACGCTTTTAAACATGACCCCTTGCTTGCGTGGAAGCGGAAGGGGTTCATGCTTGTAATCATAAGCCCTTGCTTGCTTGGAAGTTGAAGGGGGTTCATGCTTGTAATCATGACCCACTGCTTGCGTGGTAGCGGAAGGTGTTTCATGACTTCAACAACCGTGCTTTAGTTTTCAAAATCCATGGCTGTGCCATCAAAAGTCCCAGGCACACTCCCCTCCTCCACAAAAACAGATCAACTCGCGTGAGCTGGACTCAAAAGTTCAAACTGACGACCTTTAGTGAACGTGGCCTTGGTCATTGTTACGGTCTCCAATCCATGGTTATCGCGACTTGACCCAGTTTTAATTGTGCTACCTCAGTTGCTTGGAAGCGGAAGTGATTAATCCATTCAAAGCCCCCATAGGTGTGTTATCAGAACATAGTTACGTTATAACCCTCAGCAAAGCTATACTAATCGGCTCAGGACGTCAGCCAATATATTTTCAGCACCCTGACTTTGTTTGATTGTGAAATTGTATTCCTGCAATGTTAAAGCCCATCTCACAACCCGATTATTTGTGGACTTTGATGTTTGTAGTCCGTTAACCGTTTGTGGTCAGTCTCAATTGAGAAGTGACGACCATAAAGGTGTCTCGAAAACTTTGGGATTGTCCAGACGACCCCCAAACATTCCTTCTCTATCATCGAATATCATGTCTCCCGAGGTAGCAGTTTCCTACTGGCGTAAGCTATCGGGTGAAGGAGACCGAGCCGTTCTTACATTAAGCAACCCCCTATAGCGGTATCGCGTGCATCCGTTCGGATCACAAACTAACTCTCCAGGTCTGGGAGAATGAGCAATGGCTGTGTAGATAAAGACCATTATGAGCAATGGCTGTGTAGATAAAGACCGTTATGAGCAATGGCTGTGTAGATAAAGACCGTTATGAGCAATGGATGTGTAGATAAAGACCGTTATAAGCGATGGCTGTGTAGATTAAGACCGTTATGAGCAATGGCTGTGTAGATAAAGACCGTTATGAGCAATGGCTGTGTAGATAAAGACCGTTATGACCGATTGCTGTGTAGATAAAGACCGTTGGAGCTTATCTAAATAAAATTAGTAAAACAGAGTAGGGTTAAACCTGAAAAATAAACGCAACAAAACAGCGAACGTGTCGGCAGAAAGCCTTCGTCAGCGAACACAACAACAGAAAAAACTTTATAAAAATAAGAAATAGCACTTAGCTGGTAAGTAGTATCTGTGAGAAGCAATAGAAGTGTGGCAGAAGGAAAATGAGTGAGAGTTTAAATAAGCAGCGACGAAAAAAGGGGGGAGAAAAATGTTCACTGTGATAGGTCAGAACGTGGAGGGGCGGAGCTATTGTCAAGCTGTGAACAGAGACATAACATTAATCCCATCTGGCGTTCAAGTGCCGTAAGTCAGGATAAGTCTGTGTTCTGTTATCTAACGCCTCGACGCACTCATTTGTCCACAGAACTTTCTCCGGTTTTCCTTTTTTTGTTAGGTCTGAAAATAAGCCCGAAATACCTGCGATATCAGATACAAATTTTCTGTAATAGCCGATAAGTCCCAGCAAGCTTCTTACTTGTCTTTTGATATGCGTCGGTTTGATGTTTATGATCTTATTGATAACACCTTGTTTTGGTTTTTGTGTACCCTGCCCAACTATGTAAGAAATCCTCAATTATTTGTCTTTCGTATTGAGTGAGATCTGGATTGATCCTTCAATCTTTAATCGTTTCAGTTATCTCTATGGTTTGGGTCGTCACTGTATTTATACTCCTGGACTCGTCCTCCTCCCCAATATCCTCTATTACTACTGCGTATGCCGCTACATATTCCTTATTTTTACTTATCTTATTAATGTTCCTGATATTTTGTTTCTCACTTGTTTCTTGATTCTGTTCCTGGTCCCTTTTAAATTATTGGACTAACATGTTTACATGATAAGTCTTTCTCTTTGCTTTTTCTAGTATGACATAGTTAAGTTCCACTATTTTGTCTAATACTTTATATGGACTATGCCAACGGGCTCTTTGTAGTTTATTCCCCGTGGAGGGTTTCATGACTACCACTAAACTCCCTATATTAATGGTTTCATGACTACCACTAAACTCCTTATATTAATGCTTTCATGACTACCACTACACTCCCTATATGAATGGTTTTATTACGGGCTTTCCGGTCATACATTTGCTTTTATTTAATCCTAGCTACTTTTAGGTTCCTGCTAGCCAGTGTGCCACTCACTCTTAGTCGGTCCCGTAAATTTTCAATGTACTCATGAGTTGTTTTTCCCTCTGCCTGGTCAGTCTTACCAGCAAGAATGTTTTTTAGACTATTTATGGGTCCTCTAATCATTCGCCCGAACATCAAATAAAATGCGAAAACCTTGTTGATTCATTTTTGCTATCCCTATGGGCTAATAAGATACAAGGGATGTGTGATTCCCAGTCTTTAGAATGATCCATAGACACTGCAGTGAGTACTGTTTTTAGTGGGCCGTTGAATCGCTCGACCATGACATTGCTTTGCGGGTGTAACGGGGTACTGAAACGTTAGTTTATACCTATCAGTTTAGTTCATCAGACTTGGTTCATCAGATCGCATTTAAATTGACCTCCATTGTCGGATAAAATTTCGTCTGGTAACCCCATTCTAGTGAATATTGTCAAAAGTGCCTCATGTATAGTCACGGCAGTTATTCTTTTAAGGGGAATTGCTTCTGGCCACCTAGTCGAGGTGTCCACAAGAGTGAGGATATAACGATATCCCTTCGTTGATGTTGGTATAATGGGGCCAACTAGGTCAATGGCTACTTACTCCCAGGGTTTGTTGATTAACTCCATTTTGCACAAGGGGGGGGGGGGCAATTCCTCCAGCGCTTTGGTTTTTCACATTTTGACACACGTCGCAGGTCTTGTGACTTTATGTATACATGACCTAGTCTGTAAACCTTCTTCTACCCATCATACAAAATATATGTAGCTGTTTCGTTTAGTCTGTGTCCCTTACATCTCCCTAAAATATATTCCCTTACTCCTACCATTTCACATCCAGTGTCCCGTATTACTTTTACCGTAACACCATTGACTTCTCCCTCAGTAATAACTATCCCAGATTTCTTGCTCTCCACACAACTAAAAGTAGCCTTCCCTTTCGTGCCCCATTTTCCATCCCTTCCTTGTCACCTTTTATCCTCCCTGTTCACATAACTGGGACCTTCTCTAAAATCCCCATGGTATTCCAGTAAGTTCCTGCAATCCTCGGTGTTGTATCAATAACGTTTTCCCACTCTGTGTTCCTGTAAACTTGTTGCTTTGTATTTCCTTCCTGTCCCTTAGCGTTGAAAGCTAAGCATGACACACCTGATGGTCCCTGTGTGTCAGACCCCCGTACGTCCGTGCGTGTCAGGACTTTAGTAGGATGTGCTGCCATGTAATTGTCCCGGTCGCAATGACGGCATCAAGAGTCATGTTGTTTGTTTCCAATATGTGCTCGACTATGTCTTCATTTACCGTCTGTAGTATTTTGTCCACCACTGTTAGTGCCAACAGATTGTCATAGGTCTTCTCTGACTTGGATAATTCAACCTACCTGGCTAGGTAATGGCTGATCCTGTTCGCATATGTCATCAGGCCCTCGTCTTTGTCCGGCGTCATCCTTGCCAGTTTATCTCTGTAGCCCTGAGCTGTAAGCCTAAACTGTTTTGACAATGCAGTTTTTACTTCATTTTACATGGCCTCCGTTCCTGTCACGCGCCCTGCTAAACAAACTGGGAATAGTTCGGGTGGCATTAGTTTTCTCCTTTTATTATGCCAACTCCCAATTGGCCATTTGTTCTCTTTAGCCTCATCCTCAAACCGTATGATGAAGAAGTCCAAATGGTCAGCCCGCCAGTTCAACATTGGTATTTTGTTTTTAGAACGACCTGTGTCGGTCGATTGTTCTCTATCCTTATTATCTCCTTTCCCCTTTTCTAACTCAGCCATTTTCATTTCATGTTCTTGTATTCTCTTTGTTTTTTCTTCTCGTTGATTAGCGTGAATAGCCTTTCCTTATCTGCTCTTGCTATCTCTAGCGCTCGCCAATGTTCCGCTATGTATTTTTCACTTTTGTTACCCATTTTCTGGCTTCCTCCCCTTCCAAACCCAAATCTATTGCCATTTGTTTCATTTCGGCAATAGTTGGTAACGACATTTTGTACCTATCTAACTCTTATGTCAATATATATGTTTACAAAATTTTTTCAAATAGGAAATGGAGCACAGTTGACTTACAAATGAGTATAAAGTAAATTAGTAAATTTCTAATATAAGGATACTGACAAATTGAGATGCTTAATTAAAGAAATGAGTAATAAAACAATGGAAAGCAAATGTAATAGCTAATTAATTTACTTAAAATAATTACTTTTGATGGATCTCTTGATGGGTGGCACTTGGATTTCGGACGTATTGAGAAATATAATCCATGTGTTCATGTGCATTCTCGTAGGTAGATACTGTTGGAATGTCTGGTGTATCCAATAATCCAATGTGACAAAAAGTTAAGATTGGTATAGCTGTCTGGCTAGTTTGCACGGCTTTCCTCTGTACTGCTTTGGCCGTGATGATTGTTTTGACGAGCTGGTGAGGCTGGTTGGTCAGGCCCTCTCTGTGATGAATGGTAGGCTGGTAGGGTTGTTTGGAAAATGTGATGGGTCAACTGTTGCTTTAATGGCCTCCACTGTGGTGAATGGTCTGGTATGGCCCTTTTGATGGGCGAATGATAGGTTCAGATGGTTGCTTTGATGCGCTCCCCCCCCCCCCCCGGTATGGGCGGGTGCCACTGTGGTTATGTTTGGTATGGCATGTTTGGACTTAGTTAAACCAGTGAACCACACATCAAATGATGCGCTGACATGGTTGAATCGTGCCCCCCCCCCCGGGTGGCAAATTGCAGGCTAGGATGGCTGCTCCCCTGGGTTAGGGTTGATATGACTGATATGGCTGCATCGACGGGCTGCCCCTGTGGCTCATGGTAGGCTTGGATGGTTGCTTTGGTGTGCTGCAACGATTGCGAATGATAGGTTTAGATGGTTACTCCACTGTGATGGATGATTTATGGTTGAAATGGCTGCTTTGACGCCCTTCTCTGTGGCTGATGGTAGGCTGGGATCGTCACTTTGATGTACCGTAACGATGGTGAATGGTGGATTTGTATGGTTAATCCACTGTGGATGGTTAGGGTTTATATGGCTGCTTCGACGGGCCCCAATAATGACGTGAAACGCTAGTTGTCTAGGGAACAGTCCCCAGCTTACTAGGCACAGACCATTTTGTAATGGCCTAGAAGCCCTGTTTTGTAGCACATACATAGCTGATGTGCTGAGTATTCCAAGTATTTAACAAACGATGCATAGATTCAGTTTTTTTAAATTTATTTTCTACATATGCATAACAGTGGAAAACTTCATAACAAAAAATCTATGGTGTTCACAATAAACAAATGGGTCCAGAAAATGCTGCACATGCTATATAAAATAAAGTTACACAAGTCCTCTGTCATCCATAGAAAATAATCACTTTCTACACATAACTAACTTCCTTGCATCCAGAAACCCCAGCAATCTCTATTGCCTCGCTCTCAAACTCTCGCTTCCTGTTCACACAATCCTATCATCACGTTGCTCCTCCCGACACACCACAACGGTCATACATGAGCGAGAACAACTCGTGGGGCGCACGGGGAAAATCTCAACCACGATTGGTCAAATGAACATCATAAAAGCTGATACAGAAAACTCACGCGGTCTGACTGTGACAGTCTTTGTGTCCTTGAACGCGGAACAGCGCGGGGACTATCACCTTGTAAAATTTTAAAATTTTAAGGCTTATGAATGTGTCCCCGAAGCCTACCGTAAAAAGATTAGGGAGCTGTAAAAACGTGATGGCCAGACTCATGTTGAGCTCCTCCTGGAAAAGGAACGACTCCTGGACAAGTGGCTGCACGCAACCAACACCGACACAAAATTCAAAAAGTTTAAGAACCTCATTCTGATGGAAGAGTTCAAGAATTGTGTTCGTAGAGAGGTGCAGATACCAATTGCAGACCGTGGCGAAGGTGACGCTCATACAGCAGCAGTGTTAGCCGACGACTTCGCCATCACACATCACCTCTCAAGAACCCACATGACACCAAAAAAGACAGGCACAATAAGAAAGGTGCATCAAATTACAGTAAACCTCCACAAAATTCATACAAAACTGGTACAGAAGAGACAAGTGCAAAAATACACATGTGCCTATTGTAAAAAAAGGATATACGAGGGATGATTGTTGGAAACTTAAAAAGAAAATTGAGAAGACCATACATCCGGGTACAACACACAAAGTCTCCACTTGTACGTCTCGTCATACATCTGGAAACACATTTTCAAAATTCAAAGAATTTTTGCTCTCCAGATGTCCATACAAACTTCAAAGAGGTTTGTCATGACTCAACAAAGAATTTCAATATGAACCATAAGGCTAGTTTTACCGACTCCAGCCAAGTTTCTGCTTCGACTGAGAGTTTTCTCAACTTGTCGCGAGGACCCTTTTGCTCTAAGAAGAGGTCTATCTCCAGAGGGCATCTTACTGAGGGCTTGTGTGAAAATTTTGACGATTCTACTCAGAGTTTTACTTCCTCTTATTGATCGAATAGGTGATGCCAAATATGTAACCAAGATTAGACCTACTATTTGGTTATTGGTTTAAGTTCCTCTATGTGGCAGAGCAAAAGAAATATCTACGTTTTGTACTCCAGATGGTTTATACAAATATAAAATAATGCCATTTGGAATGAAAAATGCACCAGCTACTTCCAACGTCGAGTAAATAACATTATTGCTGATCAGATAATTTGCAGCGCCTATATTAATGAGGTAATTATTTACAGTCAAGATTTTTCTAATCATGTAAATCAGTTAAGATCTCTGTTTAAAAAATATTTGCAGGCAAATGTAACTGTAAATTTGATCAAGTTTGAATTTATTTTGCCATTCATCTGTATAATATTTAGGTCACATAGTGTGTTAAGGTCATGTAAAGCCTACTCAAGCTAAGATAAATGCTATTGTATCACTTTCACCACCCACTACTAGAAAAACGTTAAATTTTGAAAAAAAAAATCTTAGTTATTGCTTCTCCCTTAAGTAAGATGTTAAAGAAACATGCAAAATTGCATTGGTCACATGCTTGTCAGGAAGCATTTGAAAACATTAAAAACTTCTTTCTTTAAATTTTTTATTAATGGAAAAATAATTCCATTTTTTCAATAATTCTTTTTTCTTTTAAGAGTGACGGTGTTTTAAGTACAGTTTTTCCCCGTGCGTGAACTTTCTTTGACCCCGCATTAGACTTCTAGCAGACACTAAAGTTTTTTGTGGGTGTGGTTAAATTTTGATGTATCTTATTTACTACCTACTTCCAATTAAACATGGTTAAGAGGTTTACTAGTACCTTGTCGAAGGTTCTCGATTGTATTAGAAAAGTAAGGGCGTTTCTAAACGCGTCGGTAGACCACAAATATAAGAGATCGACAGGCAATGATAGGGACGGAGATTGATAGATATTTTTATCTTCACGAGACGTGTATTATTCTTTGTGTACTTATATGTGTTTTGTCGCATTCATCATTCATCATTATTTATTGGAATATTGTAGAAATTGTGTACCGGTACACGATATTCCCATGTTCTGTAAGTTGGTGATTTTTAATTTTATCTTCTATTGTTTTGTAATCACTTAAATAAATATAATTAATTATAATTGCTACTTTTTTGGGTGTCGTATTATTGTTATTGTGTTTCTCTATGGTATCGTCCTGGTTGGGCAAGAGCCATAAAATTAAAATAAGATGATTAAGTTCTCACAATAGAAGCCAGTGCGTAACAACACACAACTCACACTCTATAAAACATCTGTATCTGCCCCTTGATCAATGTTATTTATTATGTTTGCCCAGAGTAGATATTACGTTCATGGAATCTTTTGTTCGACTTTCTTCAATATTCAATACTGCTAATTGTCTCGTAAAGTGAAAGAATTGTAGGCTTATTAGAAGTAAAATTATTGGATCCACTTTTAGATGTCTTGAAGAATATCCAGTAATTCCAACTGGTGACGATAGTTCAACACTAGCAGCGTTGTTTATGATCTGTTTGCAAGCTGCATAACTCTAGTGTGTTGTTCAGCTTCTTTAAGATCAGCTCTAAAATAGCCTTTTTTGAAATTGTAGGCTTATTTAGTGGCATATTTTAACGTTTTTTTTTGGTGTAGATTTACTGTAGACTTGGCATGCTTCTTTATCTGACACCAATGTGACAATGCTTACGATACCAATGTGACAATGCTTACGATACAAATGTGACAATACTTACGATACCAATAGACAATGCTTACGATACCAATTGAAAATGCTTACGATACCAATGTGACAATGCTTACGATACCAATGTGGCAATCCTTGGTGGTAACATTGTTAACTAATACTTGCGATCATTGTAATGGATGGCTTTCCACTATTAATTAAACAACTAATTGACTCAACCATTAACTCCTCAATCTTTTCGATTTCTCTCTTACTTAAGAAGTGATAAAGTTGAATGAATAATTTATAAAGTACTTTATTACATATATTAGATAGTTGAATAAATCCTTGATATGAGGATATCCTTGTGACAATCATAGAATGCAAATTATATATACACATACAGTCAATGATAGTACATCTAATAGTAATGAACTATTTAATTTGAGAAAAAAAATGATTGTCACCTGCTAAAGATAAAATCGTACACTCTCTTGCGCTAGTAAAAAAACGAACCCTCTTTTCTCGTGTTTTTACATCGTTCTCATAAATCACTACGCCCGTGTGTCATGATAATGAACATAAGGGTCATGTAAAAAATCACAATTAATTTGGTCTGTTTCAACCATGTTCTACCATTATATCAAGTGCGTCTATTACTCCATGTGCTTCCATCATATAAAGAGCATACATTACACCATGTTCTTATACCATTATATCAAGTGCGTCTATTACTCCATGTGCTTCCACCATATAAAGAGCATACATTACACCAAGTTCTTATACCATTATATCAAGTGCGTCTATTACTCCATGTGCTTCCACTATATAAAGAGCATACATTACACCATGTTCTTATACCATTATATCAAGTGCGTCTATTACTCCATGTGCTTCCACCATATAAAGAGCATACATTACACCATTTTCTTATACCATTATATCAAGTGCGTCTATTACTCCATGTGCTTCCATCATATAAAGAGCATACATTACACCAAGTTCTTATACCATTATATCAAGTGCGTCTATTACTCCATGTGCTTCCACTATATAAAGAGCATACATTACACCATGTTCTTATACCATTATATCAAGTGCGTCTATTACTCCATGTGCTTCCACTATATAAAGAGCATACATTACACCATGTTCTTATACCATTATATCAAGTGCGTCTATTACTCCATGTGCTTCCA
>CAXITT010000056.1:644054-680684 GCA_964033795.1 Lymnaea stagnalis
AAAATTTTTTCTTCCCCCCCCCCCCCCACGCCCAACCGGTGTCGTTTTGAAACTTTTTTTACAGTATACACTATGACGTTAGCGTCACGAGTCAAATCTTGGTGTTACTATTTGATAACTGGGAATTTAAAAGACTTTAAAACACATAATATATGAATTAATTGAATGAGTTATTTTAGTTCTAATAAACATGGTATCAAGTTATTGACTTTGTTGTTTTAGTCCAAACTGCACGTTAGCAATTAATTGACTGTTATATTTTAGTCCCATTTTTAACGTAATAACAGTTGATTGACTGTGTTATTGTAGGCCTAATGAACAACATATCAGTATTTGAACTGTGCTATTTTTGGGCTGATGAACCAGTAAACTGTGTTATTTTAGCCTAATGATCAAAAATCCATAAACGGAGTTTGACACTGTTGACCATGAAATCCTTTTCAAAACCCTTGAAAATTATTATGGAATCTCTGATTCTGTTTTGGCTTGGTTTAGGTCCTACCTCTCTGATAGAGCGCATGCGGTCTCTCTCAGTGGCTGTCTCTCAGGGTCCGTTTTGGGCCCGGTTCTATTCACATTGTATACCAGACCACTGCTCCTCTTGCTCGACAGGCATGCTGTTGAGAGCCAAACATGTGCAGATGACACGCAGATATACAAGCATACCCATCTTCTCTTGTCGATTCCGCAGTTGAAGCTTAACGATGACAAGACGGAGGCACTCCTCATTCACAATCACACATCATCCTCTAGCACAACTGTTCCCAACTCATTTCAAATAGGTAACTCCGACACACAGTTTACACCCTCTACTAGGAATCTTGGTTATATTCTTTCTAACAACATGTCTCTCGATAAACATATTTCTAACACTTGTCGTTCGGCATACGTCGCTATCCGTCAGACCAGCTCCATCCACCAAAACCTCACAGTTAGCGCTACAAAAACTCTAGAGTGTGCTCTTGTTCTCTCTCGTTTTGACAATTGTAACTCACTTCTGTCAGATTCACCAAAACACTGCGTAGAAAAACTGCAGAAAGTTCAAAACTCTGCTGCTAGGCTAATTCTCAAGGCAAAAAAACGTGATCACGTCACTCCACCACACAACTCACTTCATTGGCTCCCTATACAGGCATGCATTGAATACAAGTTGTCTGTTCTCTGTCATAACGTTTCCTCGGGTTCTTGCCGAGGGTGTAGTGATATCAGGTTGTAGTTCATGACAACATGTCAAACACCAGCCACTATTGGGAAACAGGCCAACCAATACACAGGGTGTAGTGATATCAGGTTTTAGAATTCAACCACAAGCCACTAATTTATTCATGCCATCATTTAATGTAAGAACTGATTACCTACCAATGTAAGCTTTTTAGATGGTAAGTTCTACTATTGATATTATCTAAAGTAACCTTTAAATATTATAATCTTAAGTAAAAACAGACATTACGGGTGTCATATGTCCATGTATATCAATGTTAATTTAAAAATAAACAAAAGTCATACAAGAAATAATAAATACATAAAGTATATTGCATGTCCGTGTATGTCAAGATTAATTTTAGCATAAACAACAAACATTCAAGACATAACAAAATGGAAACAAGTTTATTTCTTATTTTATTTCATCTTATAAAAGTTGACAAAACATGTTAAAATGGTATATAATAGATGACATAGTTTTAAATAGAATATATTTTATACATTTAATTGATTCAACAGTTTATAGACGAAATTTTAAAATAACGTTTATAACAAAATTGTAATATGTTATAAGCTCTTGTAATTTGATAGTTAAAGGTAGGGGTATCGATATTGGAGCTGGGGGCGTTCATGGGGCGTGGTACTGGGGTCAATCTTATTGTCTACTACAAAAAGAAAAAGTGGATACAACTTTGTATACAGTAATTAAATCATTTTTTTAAAACATTAAAACATTGTTTTTTGACATTATCTATATTAGTGGTAATCCCGACCAACGCCACTAAAATTGTTTCCTTTAGTGTTGACCCCACTGTGGACATGGCGGCCATCATACCACCAGTCATCATACCCCAGTGGATGGACATAAGCCCCACTACTACCTGGGCATGTACATGTTGTGTAAGTGTAATTGGTATTAAACTCATCCTCATACACAACGCACCTGTTTATCCATTGTCCAACAGAGATCTGTTTAGAACATCCATGTGGATGTGATACTATGAATGTCAACTTCACCTTGTCTCTAGAACTCTTGTATTTGTTGTGCACTTTCATCCATAGATCACGCCAGAGTCTGTACATCTTGGACAGTTTATCCAGTAAATTTAAGTCACATGTCACACATTTCAACAAACACCTGTCTTCCTCAATGTTTGCCACATAGACCGTCCAGTCATCAAGAGTGACCAGTGGACTATCTTGTCCATCAAAGAACAATCTACACGTGGTGAGTCTTGCCTCAAGGTCATCAAACACCACGTGTGTGGCCGTGTACATCCTTAGAACTCCCCACTCTTTTCTAGGTGTGTCTGAGTGTAGACACTTGTGACATTGACAAAATCCGTTGTTGTCTTCCTCAGCACACTTGTATGCAACCCACACCATCCCTGTCCCAAATCGCATTACGTCACTTCCTCTCATGTTATAAAAGGCGTATGGGACTGCTGTGTTTGGCAAAAATTCTGGTCTTTCTGGACTGGTCATTTTAACAGCTACCCTGACAGTCAGGTCAGCTGTAGCTTTGATGAACTCAACTAAATTGTTGTCATGGTGACCTTCAGGCATGTGATGGATGTTAAAATCGTTGACAGGTACAAACTTTGTGTGACCTGGATTCTTCTTACAGCCAAGAAAATGTTTGTGTAGATCTGCTTCTCCCCCTTCTGACACCTGGGTTTCATGTGTACCTGACAAGGTGATAAAATAAAGTACATTCTAATAAGATTATATTTAATTTTTTTCCAAGCTGTTACGCACTGACTTGTGTTGGGAGAAATTAATCTCCTATTTTAATTTTAATTGGCTCGTTGTAATCAGTGCCTAACAAAGGACGATACCACAGAATCAACAATATTAAAGATACGACCCAAAACAAATAAAATAAAATTACAATCTTCAACTTACAGTATGATGGATCTCGTACCGGTACACAGTTAATACAATTAGAAATAATGATGCCAATAAATAATGCGAAATAAACACATATAAGTAGGAGCACACACATACACAAAGAATAAAACACGCCTCGTAATGTTAAGAAAATCTATGTGAAAAATCTCTCTCCTTCGTCGTGCCTGTCAATCCCTTATATAGGTGGGTCTACCGACGCCGAAGCCCTGCCTTCGAGACATTTCGAGAAAAATCCCAATCATTCTACCAAATACTATTTGGAACAGATTAATTATTTTTATTCGTTGGCGGCGTAAACAAGTTACCTCAAAGGCCTAAGCCACACCCCTTTGTGAACACAGCGTCTCATGCGGGGTCAATCAGAGGGCACGCACGAGAAATATGATGTAAACAAGCTCTCTATAACACAAGCCCTTTCACATTTTAATACATTTTTACACCTGTCCTGATATATATTATGTACAAAATAAAATCTTAATAAATGAATTTACATGGCCGTTTTTGAGACATAGAATGTTGTATGACATACATCAATAGGAATGATTTGAAGTTTTGTATACAATCAGATCAATGAGAATTATAACAACAAATAATTACCATAGAAAAGATCTGCTTCATCTTGCTTGCAACAAACGTCTTTATGACCGTCATCAGAGCCATCATCGTCTTGACTGTCATCTGTGTCATTATTGTCTTGACTGTCATCTGTACCATCATCTTCTTTACTGTCATCTGTGTTATCGTCATCTTGACTGTAATATTTGCCATTATTGTTTTGACTTTCATCTAAGCCATCAATATTTGGACTGACACCTGTGCCATTATAATCTTGACAGTCATCTGTACCATTATTGTCTTGACTGTCATCTGGGCCACCATATTCTTGACAGTCATAAGTGCCATTATCTGTATAGAGTGAAAGTAGTTCATAAGTATAAAACAGTAAAATTAAAGAGAAATTAGATTTTAAATCTTAAAATTTATTTTTCTTGATTGATCTAACAAATATCACTCCAATTAGCTATTTTGTTTCTTATCTCTACCAACCTTAGAATTTCCTGCCCTCTCTCTCCTCTCTCTCTCTCTCTCTCTCTCTTCTCTCTCGCTAGCTCTTTCTCTTACACCCTTTTTCTCCGAAATACATACTTTTTTCTTAATAAAATTATAAACCCAAATGACTTGATATAAAAATATGACCGACATCAATCTTAAAAAAAACCAAAAAACATTTGTTATTAAAATTTTACCATTAGGTTGTTTCAATAACTGTGGTTTCATAAGGGCCAAACATTGGTCAGTCTGTAAGGTAGAGGGTTAGTTTGAACATTGATCGGAGTTAGTAGAGTTATTTTTTAAATTAACTTTTACTTTGTAAAAAATTATCGTTCCCGTTAGAATATACAAATAATAATAATAATACAATTAATGTGCGATCAATTACAGTTCGTATTAAGTTAAATAATCATATTACTTTAAAGTAATAACATTTAACATGATATGTATAAATAAACGCATGTTAAAATTTTTTGATATTTAATTTAAATATCTGAACTTCAATATATTTCATGTCCATACTTCCAAATGAATTCCGTCTGCAACTCCAAAAGTATTTAGAAATTAATCAAGTTAGTTAAATAATTGTAGTTATGAATACAAAAACCATGAAGCACACCTTTTTTAAGAGTTTCGCAAAGTTTGTTTCACAGTTTTTTTCTATCCGATATACAAGGTCTGATATATATATATATATTTTAAGTTGTTTAGTTGAGGTAATATTTTTTGGAGAATGAGTTTTTAACTTAAAAATAAAAATATATTTTAAAAATTGTTGGCATTTATTTTTTAATGGTAGTTTGATACTAAAAATTCTACTTTATAAAAAATAGAAAATGATAAATAAAAAGAAAGAAAAAGCCAATGATCATATGCAAGACTTAGTGTTAAAAGGTGTCTTATTTGTTAGGATATTAATGTTTTAAAAACTACCATTGTTTTTTGTTTTTTTTTAAATATGCTTAAAACCTCTTCCTTTACCTGATCTATTTTAATTAGAACGTTTGCAATAAAATCATCGTTTCTTTTTTATACTTCTCACTTTTAATGAAATCTAGTAACTAAGGTGACCGCAAGTCTTTCATATTCAGGAAATCTGAACTAAAAGATGATTTGGATTTGAAAATCACTGACTCGGAACTATTGCTGAAACATTATCTAAAAGTATTAATAAAAATGTGAGGTCCATCGAAGAATCTCACATAATAACTCTCCTTCCGAGTTTCGTAGTAGTCTAACCCAGCAACTTTCTTTCAGGCATACTTCGGGGGGGGGGGGGGGGGCACTTTCCCCGGAGCAAATCAAAAGCCCCCCCCCCCCCACCCCTGGGAAAATGTGTAAAAAAATAATTAAAAACTACTCTAAATTTAATTCGAATAGAAATTTAAAATTTAATGTGTGCCTTTCATGTATTACATTTAATGGAACCAATACAATATTGCCTTGTTCAATATATATTGATGATCCATATCGTTCATACTAATCTTGTTACATGCTCACACAATTCGATTATAAATATCGTATTCTTTTGAAAATTGGCTGATCCTCATCATAAGCTAAAATATTACTTTTCTTATTCGCATACCTGGGTATTTTTAATTATTTATATTTTGCAGCTGCACAAGTTGAATTACTTTAATACCACAGTATTAAACTAACTTAACATTAATATAAAGGTCTATAAATTGAATATGGTTCGTTCTAATTAATTAACATGTGCAATCTGCTTTCAAATTATATCTCATCATATAACATGACTGCTTAAGTAGAGATAAGTGTTAATTATCAATTATATATTACCATCATGCTTCAAAAAATGCTTTTTTAGCATACATTTCAATCTAGAAGATTCCATACATGTATATTGAGTTTTAAAAAATTAAAACTTAAAGTCAAAAAGACGATACTTTAAAAACAAAAATTAGAAATTTACTGGTTGCATACCGATAGTGGACATTTCATGAATAGAGTGCGTTTCCAATTTTGTAGAACAATTTCGGGAACAGTAGAAAAAATAATTGATTAAAAAAAAAAATACTTAGCCTTTATGTATAAATCTCTAACAACTTTCTCTGTTTCAAATGAGAAAAATAAAAATAACCTTAATCAGCTTTTTGAACTATTTAAAAAAAAAATTTTAGATGATAATCCAGTAGAAAGAATAAATATATATATAGATAGATAGATAGATATAAATATAAACATTTTTTTTTAATTTAAAAAATCTAGTTTTTTTATTATGTAGTAAATGCAACTTTTGGTAGTAGTTAAAAATAAATTCAAAGGAATTAGTAAAAAAATTGTTTTAAAGTATAATATCGAAAATACAAGTTGTAATTGATCTAAGCAAAATACAGTAGTTTGAAAATCTAAATTAATATTTCCATCAAATGAATATTAAGAATTTAGAAAAAAAAAAATTAATACGATTTCTCTAACAAAAAATTACATATTAAAAATATATTATTTCATTTGTTAACAACTCATTTCTTCTTAACAATTATGTCGGTTAAATGCGATTTATAAATAAATACCAATTTCGAATGCCCATAAAAATATATAGCCCTCTCTACAGAATTTGTTGTTTTTTTTTCTTTCTGACTGAGTTAAAACTTGGACTTATTTAGAAATAAACCCGTGTTTTAGGTTTTTCTTTTTCGTTCAACATGTCAAACTATTTTAACATTCATTTTTTGTTATGGGTTCCTATTTTGGAAGGAATATTCTTTAAAATGTAAAAAAAACATATTTTGTTGTAAATTCATTACTTTAAAAAATTTACCACAAAAATAAAAATATATATAATATATTTTTTTAAATTAAAAAGCACATTACTCTCCAATAAAATAAAAGAAATATATAGATATTGTATAACACACTTAGTCAAGCAGAGACGTCGCTTGAATTTTTGTGGCATCCCTGCTACTTTGTGGTTTTTCCTTCCGTACCTAGCTATTTAAAGTGATAACAGCAAAACACTCAACCCCTAAAATATACGAGGCCTCATGCAGCTATACAGGGTGCAGAACTCACACGATGGCTCTGAAGTCAACAGGCACAACAAAGCTTAACTAATATATCTCCCGTTGCTCTCCAATTAAGTGTATAATGATGCAAAACTAACTTTAACTATGCACAAAATGAATTCTTGCATTTTGAATTTATCAAACATATTTTTCAGGGCCTATAAAGTTTTAGTGGGCGAGTCTAGGCTAAGGAGGCGAGTCTAGGCTAAGGAGGCGAGTCTAGGCTAAGGAGGCGAGTCTAGGCTAAGGAGGCGAGTCTAGGCTAAGGAGGCGAGTCTAGGCTAAGGAGGCGAGTCTAGGCTAAGGAATATCTCTTGGCAAAAAAACGTACCCTAGGGGCTCCCAACTGAAATGAAATTATTTAATTTTGGGCTGGTGGAAGAGTTAGAGATGTCCCTTTATTTTGTGGCTTTTTCTAGTGATTCGCACCCAAAAGTCTGAAATTTCTTCATCAGTGGCGGTTCATCCCATTAAAGGCAATGGCCTGCTCCACCACTTTCTTCCATTCGGATAGATTCATCGCTTTCACCATCCATGCACAAACCCCAAATATTTGTGTAATAAGTCCTTCTCTACATCTTAAATCCATCCCAGTCCTGGTCAGCCGATGAGTCGTCTACCCATACGTTTCTGAATGTAGATCATATTTGCTGCATCAGAATCCGGCTTCCTTTTAATTTGTCTTGTCCAGGGCAGTCTGGCTTTTTTTTCCACTATGAATGAGTATTTGGACAATTGATATGGCTTTTGGTTTGAAAGATTCTCAAAACAAAGCTGCATATCATCGGGTCATATATGGAGCAGGTTTTGTGATTTCTGGTAGGAACCAAGTCTCATTTGCTTAAGTTACTACTGGTCTTATGATAGTGATGTATATTGTCTTCCTTGTTCCCATAGAGAAGTTTTTGCTTCGTAGCAGCTTTTGTTCGTTTAAATAAGAACGGTAGCATGTTGTTATCCTTTCTTTCACCTCCAATTGTATTTCATTTTGCTTTATTTATAGTCACCCATAGATATTTGAAAGTTGCTACTCTCTCAAAGGTGTGGTTGTTCATATTGACGTTTTCACCAGTGTGCGTATTTCCTGACATTATCAAATTGTCTTCGCTTTATTTACATCAAGACCAGCTTTGACCGTGACATCTTCAAGTTCCCTGAAGGCATTCCTTATATCATTGTTGTTTCTACCAAGTAGCGCTATGCCATCTGTGTATCACTTATATTGCACTGGCTGAATTAATAAAGTTCCTGATGGTTGTTCTGTACTACCTCTCTGGTGCTCCTTATATCATTGTTGTTTCTACCAAGTAGCGTTATGCCATCTGTGTATCACTTATATTGCACTGGCTGAATTAATAAAGTTCCTGATGGTTGTTCTGTACTACCTCTTTGGTGATCACATGTATGTTTCTAACGTGATGTTTAAAAGGATACATGGATTTCCTTGTCTGAGGCCCTGATTAATTGGGAACTCCCTCAAGTATTTTCTCTGTACGTTGATTCTAATGTTACAGTTATCCATCGCCATACGCATGAGTCGGGTAAGTTTTTTAGGGACTCCAAGTTCCAAGAGAGCATCGTACTTGTATTTCCTGTCTATGTTACCATAAGCTGATTTGTAGTCATTACATAGTTGGATTATGTTGATTTTTTATTCGTAGCATTCCTCCACGAGACATCTAATAGTAAATATTTGAAAATCTGAAATGCCACTTCACACATTGTCTGAAAGATACATTGAATTTGCAACACAATGCAACACTGCATTTTGAATTTATTATTTTTAAATTTTGCTCCAGACTCTTTTGATTCCTCAATTTAAGCTATATCTTCCGTGACGTCGATGAATATGACTTGGTTGAATCAAATCTTGTTTCAAATGATTATCTTGGGTGCGTAACAATCAGAATGAATTTAGTTTATGTATGGCCTTAGGCGCCATATGGCCTCTCCTGATGCTTGAAAAATTATTTTTCCTGACCAAATAGGCTTATCAAAACATTCATATCATGTATACTCCAAAATTAACTCTTGATTGTTAAATAATCACAGATTTTCTGGTTAAGAAAGCCATCGAAAGGCTCAATTTCTTCCATACCTATAGCAATATTTCCTGCCCTGACAAACAATGTTGGTGCCGATATATACACTTCCCAGTGGCGTTCCTAGTGTTAGCGCCACCCTAGGTCGGTTAAATTTTTAACCGCGCTACTTTTCTCGATAGAAACTCTTCAGTTGTCCGAAATTCCCGCCGCTCAATCTAAAAAAAAAAAATGACACCTGGGAAGACCAAATATTTGCCTAACCTCTCTACGTCACTGGCGCTAATCTTTGGTGCCAGAAGAAAATATTCATTTAAACCCCCGCCCCCCCCACCCCCGCTTAACTTTGAAACCCATTATTTTCATCCGTTAATATTATAGTCCAAAGATGCCCCATTAATCTAGCGCCCGGGGACATATGTCCCCTATGCCCACATTAGCTACGCCTCTTTCTATTGGCAGTGACCCCCAAAATTCTGAATTTCACCCCTCCCCAGGGGGGAATTAGTCTGAAAGAAACACTGTTCTCCAGTGTGAAGTTCATGCGTTTCCTCTTTGGTTCAATGTAATTTGCATAATATTATTTTTAAATTTTTGATTGGAATGTCTACCCACTTAGTCAACAGACTTATAGAAGTGTCTTGTCTGTGTAAGGCCTACCTACCTACCTAGTCACATGGCTTATACAAATCTCTTGTCTCTAAAATAGGCCTACCTACATACCTACCAGACCTATTTACCAGACTAATATTAATACTTTACAATTACATGTGTCTTGTATCTAGGCCTATGTACCCACCTAGTCACCAGCCGTATATTTTACAGGTATCTTGTCTCTGTAGTAGGCCTACCCACCTACCTAGTCATTAGCCGTATACATAACTTACAAGATTCTTGTCTCTGTAATGTAACTACCAACCTACCTAGTCACCAGACTTACACTTACTCTGTATTAGGCATAACTACCTCCCCAGTCCCTACATTTAAGCAAGTTTCTGGTCTCAGTAAATATTTGATTTGATGTACTCCATGCCATTTATTTATTTACAATGTTTAGAGAAAGAGCATTTGTGTTTTCTAACCCATTCTATCCAAAACAGATGCACATGCAGTCATGATGGTGCACAACTTACACTACTAAGCTCTAACGTTTTTAAATACCTTACTTTAAATGTTAATTTAATAAAAAGTTTACATCAGTTAATACAAAAGATCTCCCCCAAAAATTAACCTTAGGTTGACATTAACGTCTTCTTCTATTATATTGATAGGCCATGATCAATTTATTGATCATTTTAGCGCCTATGAATGTACAAGGGATTTACAATGTTCTGTGCCTGGTGTTGATGAGGATATTTCACATATTTCCAGTGCCACTTTGTGAAGGTATCGTGCGCTGGGGGTTTCAAGGCTTGAGGCAATAGACATAAATGTGTTTAGTGTTGTTGCCTCAACTGTTCTTTTTGAAAGCTTGTTCCAGTCCCTGATCATCTTGGGCAGGAATGAGCAGCTCCTATACTGGCTTCTTGGTGGGTATGAATCTGAATTGCCTAGCATGGCCTCGTCACAGTCTATAGGAGAGAAAGACGAGTTTCTGTTTAATACTGGAACAGTGGACCAGCCCATTATTTATCTTGTACATCATGGAGAGCCTGGATTGTCGTCGACGTTCCTCCTAGGTGACCAGTCTAGTGTTTCCAGAATGTTGCCAACACTAGAGGTATTCCTGTAGCGGTTCAGGACAAAGCGTGCTGACCGTAGCGGGACCGCCTACAACCTGGCAATGCTCTTCTGGGTTAATGGGTCCCAGACTGAAGATGCATAATGTAAAACTGGACGGACAAAAGCTTTATATGCTCTTTCTTTCCCACAGGAAATGCCAATCTTTAGATTTTGCCTTAAGAACCCCAGGGTCTTGTTTGTATGGCTACATACATTGTTAATATGCTCGTCCCAGCAGACTTATCTTTGAATGGTAATACCCAGGTACTTTGCGGAGGAAACTGCCTCAAGTATATGACCGTGCAGTTCGTATTGGTAGTGTAGAGAAGTACAACTTCTAGAGACTAATAGAGTCTGGCACTTGGCAGGGTAAAATTCCATGTCCCAGCTCATCTCCCACTCAGCTAACAGATTGAGATCCTGTTGAAGCTGTTTCTGGTCAAATCTGTTGGCGATCGTCCTATACACCGCTGTGTCATCTGCGAAAAGTCTTGCTTGGGATGTCAGTTCTCGGGGCGATCATTAATGTATGCTAGGAATAAACAGGGGCCTAGCACTGATCCCTGGGGGACCCCTGACCTCATATCAACAAAGGAGCAGCTTGTACCGTCAATCACTACTGCTTGGCATCGGTGGCTGAGGAAGCTAGATATCCATCTTTTAGTGGTGCCTTGGATTCCTTATCTCTGGAGTTTGTGTAGAAGCAAACTATGATTCACACGTTCAAATGCCTTTGCGAAGTCCATCACCAGCTTGTTAGTCAGCTTGGGGTTCTCCAGATTGGTCATCAGGTCTTCTACAAATTAAAGAAGCTTGGTCTAACATGATCTTCTGACTCGGAAGCCATGTTGACAGTCATTGAGTATATTTTTTCTTTCAAGATGCTTCATGACTGTGCTTACGATTATGTGCTCCAACAGTTTGCAGACGACGCTGGTAAGGGATATCGGACGATAGTTGCCAGGGTCGGAATGCTCCCCTTTCTTGTAGATTGGAGTGACATGCACTGTTCTCCAGTCTGCTGGAACATTCCCTGTGCACAGTGACGATTGGAAGAGGATTGTCAGTGCAGGAGCGATTTCTTTGGCTAATTCTTTGAGCACTCGTGGTTTGATGTTGTCAGGACCACATGCTTTGTAGGGGTTAATGGTTTTTAGGAGGGCTAGCACACCCTGCTCTGATATTTGGATATCTCCCATGACAGGGTAGGCTCTGTTCATCATTTTGGTCATCAGAAGGAACTCAGCCTCCGAGTACTGTCTACCGTCACCAAAGGCTGACTGGACCTACTGATTGAGTATGTCAGCCTGTGCTTTTGAGTCAGATGTCAATTGGCCATTAAACCTAAGGGGAAAAACTCCAACTTTTGAGGACTTTTGGTGCTCACATAGCTCCAGAAGCGCTTGTTCTTGGCATCTTTGGTCGGAGTGTCTTCCTCTGAGAAGATGCCGTTCATGTAGTTCCTATACGATCTGCTCAATAAGCGTTGAATGGTTTGGTGGAGCCTCAGTACCTCCTCTCTCAGTTCAATCGAACCATTTTTCTTCATTCGTTTGTATTGGCGGTCTCTCCTGTGGATGAGCCTATGTATTTTAGCTGTGACACATTGCTGATTTATCCTAGTTTTGGTGATCATGTAGGGTATGAATTTCTTCACTGCATCAGTTATTGTAGTCTTAAACTTCACCCACAGCTCTTCTATTGTGGCTGTACCCTGAATCCTCTGCATGTTTCAGCTCAGCTCTGTGGTTGCAATCCTCAGGCCATCCCAGTTTCCCTTTCATATATTGGGATTTTTCTTATAATCTGTTTCTTTTTTAATGTGTTGACCTGAAATTCACAATATGGAATGCAGTGGTCTAATATCCCGATAATGACTTCAAATTTTGGCACACGATGTGGACCATTGGTGAGGAGTAGGTCAAGAGTGTTTTCCCCCCTCGTGGGTTCTTTAACCAGCTGTTCAAGACCACGGGTTTTAATTATCTCCATGAATTCTGAGTGTAGAACAGGGTATAGGGACTTAGGCTTCAAGGCAGGAATCTGCCAATTCCAACCAGGAAAGTTAAAATCGTCCCCCCCCCCCCAACTATAAGGAGGAAAGCGTTCTTTGACTGTGTTACTCTGTGAAGTGATACCTCCAAACTCATCAGGCTTGTTTCATCTGCTGTGTTTGGTCGGTAATAGGAACAAACGTAAAGTGTGCGTCTACCCTTCAGTTTCAATTTCACCCACAGGAGCTAGCAGTCGTCAACATCTATTTCTGGAACAGCATGGCAGTCCAGGTTGTGATGGACAGCAACAAGTACTCCTCCTCCTCTGTCTTTTCTGTCTCGACGGAATAATTTGCACATATCCGGTAGAACCTCTGCGTTAGCTATGGATGAATTCAGCCATGTTTCTGTGCCCAAGATGATGTCGGGATTTAGGCTGTTAATTAGGTTTGCTATTTCTACCCTCTTACCACTTGCAGACTGGAAGTTTACATTCAATATGCGCACTGGCCTGTGTCTCCATTTATCTTTTTGATTGCAGCGCACAGTAGTAAAGCAGTGTGGTGGTTGAAAACTTCGAATGTCCGTGGGTGTGGAGCTTTAGGGATTCAGAGAGAAATCTGGGAAGGTAGAGTCTGTCCCTGCACCATGTGGATCAAACACAGACTGGCTAATCTGGCAGCCGCAGTCAGTACAGTGCTACGGCACGTCCGAATATTTAGCATGTTGGTTGTAATTTTATGTGTCGATGCTTTGGCATTGACCATGGAACCATTGCCCACATTGTTCACAAATGCAACGCCTCTGTCCTCCACCCGTACAACATGGTCACGTGCTCTACAACATGGTCACGTGCTCCGCAGATCCATGATGACTGGTATTAGGAACATGATAAGATAAGATTCTTTTATTGGTCCAAATAAATGTAAATGTTTTTTTGATTGCATTAATTTTTTTTATTGATGGGGTATGCAAGGGAGAACAACCAGCACTATATATATAGTAGTAAAGTTCGGTCCAGGGTTGGGTTCAGGAGAGTACGAATTTGAGAGGAGGATGCAGGCCAGATACAATAGTACCAGTCTTTGACGGCCTAAGGGCCTCTGAGTAGAGCATAATCGAGAAGCTCTATGTACAATGTCTATAAACACACAGTGAGCAGTACCAGCTATGCGGAAAACTGTCTTCCTACTGTAGTCCGATTTGTCATATATAGGTTTTATTTCTCGTCTCTCGGCATCACATATGAATAATTTATTTACCAGAGCCGTTACCACAAATTGTATATAATGTAATATTGTATTTTAACATACCACAAGTCACTCCGTGTGTATCATTCTGAGAGCACACGCAGGAATAGAGCTTTGCTTCGCTTCAAGTAAGACAGGAAGTGGTAACAAACATGGCACCGAGTATCAACAATGCAGTACAAACACCGAAATCAAATAATTAGCTAAACATATTGAAGCCACTAACTTTTGGCTTATCCCTTACTAGCAATGGTGTCATTTTAGTTTATAAATCAACGTTTTTTTGTGTACATTCTTTGTGTACATCTATAGACCATAGCATAGTCTACTCTATACTACAGAATATAGGCTATTAATTAAAGCTAGTGACATATAATATACTCTACTAGACATGATGTATACTGTATTGATTACACGATATAAAATATACTCTACTAGACATGATGTATACTGTATTGATTACACGATATATAATATACTCTACTAGACATGATGTATACTGTATTGATTACACGATATATAATATACTCTACTAGACATGATGTATACTGTATTGATTACACGATATATAATATACTCTACTAGACATGATGTATACTGTATTGATTACACGATGCTCATGTAATATTAATTGTGGATGTAGACAAGGAAGAACTTTACACAGGAAATACTTGTGGTAACTTCCTGTATTAATTAATAGGGCCTTAGTTTCGCTATAATGTCTACAAGTTGGCATAAATCTATCAAGGATCGACTCAAGGCAGGTACGATGTGTAATAATGAGGCAGGCGCTTAGGCAGAAAAGTTTGTTCTTAACTCTTCCCTGAAATTTTCCAGAGCGTGACAAAACCTAATTTCACCCAAACATAAATGTCTAGCGCCGCCCAAGAATCGTTAAATTTAAACATATATATATATATATATATATACTTTTCCTGCCTGCAACTCTGATGTTGCTTATTTTGGTTTATTTAAATAATCATTTTGTCTTAAGTGTGATTATGGACCTGTATAAAATAAGAGCTACAATGATAAAATCCAGGATATGACAAGGAGATTTGATATAATGTGAAGTGGAAATAAATACGTTGGTTTAAATGTGTATGTGATTTGCCATGAAAATTAAGAAATGATTCTAAAGAAATCCTTTAATAGATGCTCTTTTATAACATTATTACAAAAAAGTTTAGTCCCTTTATTTAGATGCAATCTGAATAATTGATACACTAATAGAATACATTGTTATTTGCTTTTTTTCGCAAACTTAAATTTGACAATGCTAAAACAATTCGAGAGCGCTCGCATACAAAATTGCAACGCAGTGCTACCGCTGATTGCATGACCAAGCGCCATCCTAACTCAAAGCGCTCATGACGCCTCATGTACCCACTAGACAAATCTGCTCATCCGATAGTGGCAAACTCTGCATACCACGTGTTCGCCTTGATACTAACGGAAGGCTTACGTTCTCATTTGTTTGCCCAACAATTTGGAACACTCTCAGAAACAGCCAGACACTGGAGTCTTTCAAAGCTGACTTGAAAACATATCTGTTTCGCAAACCCCCGATTAGGTGATTTTGTGTACCATTTTTTTCCAGAAAGCCATTTTCTCCTAGATGTATAGTGGCATGTGTCATTTATGATTGCAAGGGATGAAAGACTTGGAATGGGTATAAGTCTCGTATGTAGTTTTTGTAATGTTGCGTTTTGTATTTCAATGTGGTAAAATGTAGATTTTTTCATTTCTCTTTTAATATGGTTGACTTTGTATCGCGCTTCTAGCCTTTGGAGATGAAGCGTGATTTTCAAATATATTTTATTATTATTAGTAGTATTTCTATAAACATAAATACATTAATACAGTTAAAGTGTCTGGTTATCCATGTATATAAATATATGTAATACGATTAAAATTGTTTGTTACACATGTATATAAAGATATATTATATAATTAAAATCATTGGTTACCCATATATAATAATATATATATCATAAGGTTAAAATTCTTCGTTACCTTTCTTCTTTGATTTGGAGGTGCACAATCTTCTGGTTTAAGCAAATGTTTTGAATGTGCCAGGCAGCCAGTTTTTACCTCACTTTTCCAAACATCATAATCAAAACTGTACTTTACTGTCTCCTTGGTGTATTCAGCTTTGCTAATAGCTACATCACTTGTGCTCATATTCCTTGAACATTCTTGCAGTGTATAAGCCCCATTAATTCTTGAATTATTCATTGTCAATGGCTGATAGATCTTTCGATTTTTTGCTCACTTTTTAATAATAGATATTTACTTTTCATGAAATCTGTTGATAGAGGATTAATAATCTCCTGCTTTATTTTAAAATATGGTATACAAATTGTATTGACTTATTTATTTTATCACTTTTGTTAACGAAAACAGAAAAATGTAATACCTTTAACATTAATTTTAAAGATGTTTAACTTTAAACACAAAACTATTTCATGATAGAAGCTAATTTACAGCACATAAGTCACATTTAATCATACCTCATATTAATTGCATTAACTGGCATCAATGTTTTATTAAATATTGTCCTAGTCATATCAAGTGTAATCACAATTGAATATAAAAGCTATGTTGTAAAAATAGAACATAAACATTTAAAGGTTTTTTTTAAGTTATGTTACCTGGATGATGGTGGATTTCTTTTAAAAAAAAGTATTTTTTTTATAATGGAACATGTATAGTTTCAATAAGTCTCATTTTTATTATAAAAGTTTTAAGTATTCTTTGTGTCGAAATGAATTTCCAAATTTACAATCTGAAAAATCTATCAATTGTTTACATTTTAAAAAATCTTGAAGTTTGTTACGAAATGGAGCTGATCTATAAATGTTCATGTACTCACGACGACCTACTTAGATCACCCCTTTTTTTTTTTTCAAAGTCAGGACAAATTATTTCACTTGATCACCATCTACCCCATGTGGAAAGTCAATGAACTGATAAATGTTCTGACCAGCGGACTGAACCAAAAATCTAACCAAGAAAAGGGTCAAGAGGTCAAACGCTGCCTCATGTCTCGTTTTGGGTGAGCGAGTATATCAGGCATCAAAATATTGAGTTCATTGGACTCGGAAATCACGTTGTAGTGATCGTCCAATAAACAATTAGAATAGAATCATTATAAAGGCGGTTGCAGAACTAAAATCTCTCTTTTCGAGATTGATTCTTAAGACAGCATCTAACTTAGAACACATTAAAGTCAGCTTTTTCTAAACCTAATGAGTTGGACATTTCTAATTTTTTTCTTTATTGGACTATTTGTATTACCAGGTACATAGTTGGTTAAACATTTGATGCTTTATTGTATGTATAATCATGCTGATTAGAACGAATTTCTTATTAGAATGAATTTAATTTATTTGTATTTTATATTTTCTCAATGTCAGAAACGTGCCTTCAACAAGGGACACGCGTTGATAATTTTGAGATATCATTATCTAGACTTCATCCGATCGTATGGATGGTGATGTGGTCACTGGATAGTTATTAGCCATTTTGTTATCCATTACAGTTAGTTGAATATAATATATTTGTAACAGACCATGTTTGCACACGAAACCATTGAGTCAAAGAGGTGGCATAATTTAAATATTGAACTATGTTAACGTGTATTTTCACGGGAAAAGAGAGTGAATTATGTTTTTGTAAAGCGGAAGTTAGCCGCACGTTTTGAGTGATCAGTAGCAGTACCTCGGATGTCGAAGAGGAAGAAGACAGGGTTGATTTGCTGTTATTTGAATTTTTCTATCATACCATGGAGTAATATATATTTATAACTGTGTGAAATAATTGCATTGTGGATTATTACCTGGATAATAGTGCAAGGATTATTATTATTGTTGTAGAAAAGTGATTTAATAAAGTTCTGTGGATTTAACTGGATATCTACTTCTTGTGTGACAAACTGATAGAGTTAAGAAGTGAAAGAGTGAAGTTGCATTACACAAGCCGGCTTCCTGAACACACAAGATAAAAGTAAAGTAGTTAACCATGCTAATATCCCAATAAATAGCATTGTGTTACAATATTAATTCATTCTGTATATTATTAAGTCATTTTATAATTAAGTATGAAAAGAATCATTGCCGCGTGCCGACGCGAGCCATCCATGTTTGCGCCAGCCATGGTGAAGACGAATAAGAATATTCACAATTGAAATTAACATTTTAAAACGTATATCTCTTTTGAGGTCTCGATCTGAATTAGTTGCCTTTGGCGCGGGATTTGTTAGCTCGAGAATATTAGAAAAGTTGTTCCCTTCTTTTCTTTTATCATCATTCACATATAGCCTGGTTGCTAGATCACCGTATTATAGCAGCAAAGTCAACCGCACCTTAGCAGCTGAGTTGAGGAATCAGTGTACTGAGGCCTGAGTCTACGAACCCCGCCCAGGAGCCACCTCCGAAAGACCAATTCATCGCCCGAAACAATAGGATCGCGTGCTGATTGACTTGTGATTGGTATCATCCACTTGCGTGAACGCCCTGAGAAGCGCTGAGCCCTTAAAAGCTAAGAGGTAAAGAATTGGATAATTCAATTCAACCCTTAAAGTAATTCTAAGGCATCGCATTGCTGTTTCGCCCCACTGCGTGAACGCTTTAAGAAGCCATGAAGGACAGGATCCGAGAATCCACCTACACGATGAAGTGATCCCATAATTGTGAATGATCTAACCAGATCATCATAGCACCAGATCATCAGAGCAGATTCATAACCTCCCGCTCTGTCTGCCCACTTCCACAAACGCCTTGAGAAGCACTGAGCCCTGAAAAGCCATGGAGTGAAGATTCGGAGGAGCCACCTCTACATACTACTAGTGACTGATCAAGATAAATGATCAGCACGAGTGACTGATAAATTGTCTGAGCATATACAATTTAGATACAAAGCAAAGCAATCGTTGTGATGAGACAAAGGCTATACGGGAGGCCATTGTTCATAATAAACTAGAACTTAGATAAATTCCAAATGAAAGTTGTTTTCATATACTTTATTATTATGCCATATATTAAGATACATGTAAATAAATAAGTCATTTCATTTATTAAATAGTGCTATAAAGTATTTGATAGTTTATGTAAAAATGAGTATGTAATTATGTTCCTCTATGTGTGAAAATGATATAACCTAATACCCCTAGACACAAGCAGGTGTGACGCCCATCAGAGAGTTGTTCCAACATACCCAAATATAAAAGTCATTTCACCACAAAGTTGATCATCAACATGCTATACGTTATTAGTCATGTGATGAAAAAAGTAATTTTCTGTTATACGTGTAATACCTTAGACCAGTGATTCTCAACCTGTGGATCTTGATCCCATTGGGAGTCGCAAGGCCCTTCCACAGGGTTCGCATAAGACCATTTGAAAAGACATATACTCTTCAAAACTGCACTCAAAACACATCTCTTTAATCTCTACTCTTCTGACTGATTCCCACCTCTGACCGTAAAACGATGGTAATGAGTGTCGTCCATGTCTTGACTGAGTGTCGTCTATGACTTGACTGAGTGTCGTCCATGGCTTGACTGAGTGTCGTCCATGGCTTGACTGAGTGTCGTCCATGGCTTGACTGAGTGTCGTCCATGACTTTGAGTGTCGTCCATGACTTGACTGAGTGTCGTCCATGGCTTGACTGAGTGTCGTCCATGACTTGACTGAGTGTCGTCCATGACTTGACTGAGTGTCGTCCATGGCTTGACTGAGTGTCATCCATGACTCGACTGAGTGTCGTCCATGACTTTACTGAGTGGCGTCCATGACTTGCCTGAGTGTCGTCCATGACTTGACTGAGTGTCGTCCATGTCTTGACTGAGTGTCGTCCATGACTTGACTGAGTGTCGTCCATGACTTGACTGAGTGTCGTCCATGACTTGACTGAGTGTCGTCCATGACTTGACTGAGTGTCGTCCATGGCTTGAGATGTAAATGGTTTTATATATGCATTTGTTTTGTTTTTTTTAATTAATGTATGTCAATTAATTATTTCAGATTTCTGTATTATGTTTGTTAAATTGTATGTTCAGCGTGTTGAGCCTAGCCCTAGGCTGGATGTACAGCGTGGTGAGCCCAGCCCTAGGCTGGATGTACAGCGTGGTGAGCCCAGCCCTAGGCTGGATGTACAGCGTGGTGAGCCCAGCCCTAGGCTGGATGTACAGCGTGGTGAGCCCAGCCCTAGGCTGGGGTAACACGCTATATAAAACAACTTATAATAATAATAATAATAATAATAATAATAATACTCTACATTTATAAAGTATCAAAGAAAATAATTCTGTGGATGGGGTACGCCCCAACATTAGGAGCAGGAATGGATTAACCATTAGTCAAACTAGGCACGTGCCTAGGGCACCAAGCAGTTTCTGGGCACCACAAGTCCTCAAGAAAAATGTTTATATTTTCCGGGTAGAGTTATTGCATGGTATTATCAAATGGAAAATATAATATTGAATCGCACATTATTTAAGCTTGGTCCCACAACCCGGGGGTAAAATACCCCCACCCCAAACAGTTGTTTTTTGTTATTTTTCTTCAAGGTTTTGTTGTGCTATTTATTTGTGCTACGTAACTTATTAATGCGTAGCGACAAATTCACCTCTGTTTTGGTCTGTTACTGAAAACAATTGTGAATAGTGCTACTTTGTCGACGTGTTATTGAATGACTGTACATTTGTATAACGACTTAGAACTACTTTGCATTTTCGAACATTTGTATCAACTACTCACTGATGTAGATATTACTAATTTAGCTGACACAGCAAATCTTGATTTGACGAAGGTAAGGTTAATGGTTGCTCTTTTTACTTTCGTTTTCGTTTCATCGCAGGGTTTTTCATTCTAAAAAAGCTAATATACACATACACCCATTGATGTACATGTACAGATTGCGTAGAGTTAGTCATATCAAACAAAATCATTTTATTCTTTTTTTTATAAATTAAGTGAGAAATCAAGAAAAGAACTCAGAAAAGAGCAAAAGAGTTTGGTCTTGCACAGTGAAAATAATCCAAAAAAGTTTGATGGAAACCATTACGGGAGTAAAGACATTTCTATAGGTAAGTCAGTATATCAAGGAGGAATAAATGCCTTTTGAATGGGGACACGGCACTCATAATCCCAATTGACAAAAAAGGATCTAAGTTGATCTGTTCCAGCGGAAAATAACAAATTTCAATTTTCAGTGTAAAAATCAGATAAGTCATAATTTTGCGTCAGCCTGATAATAAGCTGTAAAATGCAGAAAATAGTCACAAAATACCTAGCAACTGATATATTTTTTAAAGATAAATGTTATCACTAAATACAGGTAAATAACAGCATTTTATTTTTACTTGGGTACTTTCAAACTTTAAAATTCCATTTTCTCAAAATCTTCAAAATGTGACAAGTCTGGCCTTTCCCCTGAGATCTTCAATATATCATCTTTTTATAGCTATAGTTATATATAATTTTCATTTGCAAACCATCACATTACAATGAATCGCGTAGAGAAGAACATTAAGGAAATAAAATACAGTGAGGATTATTTACACTATGCTTTTACCTCAATAATTACAAATGTGATTGAACTACCCCAATGTGTTATTTGTTGTGAAGTTTAATCAGCCGAATCTATGAAGCCGAACAAAATAAAAGGCCATTTTGATAGCAACCATCCAAGATTTGCCGGCAAGGATACCAGCTATTTCAGAAGTAAAGCCGATGGACTCCAGAAAGCCAGACTTGACACTGGTGGGAAGTACCACAAACAAAACTTAGCAGCCGTCGAAGCCTCATATTTGGTGGCACTCAGAATCGCCAGAGCTATGACACCTCACACCATTGCTAAAGATTTACTGTTGCTAGCGGCCAAAGACATTGTACGCGTTATGATCGGAAACGAATTCGTTACGAAAGTGAGTGCAATTTCCTTATCTAACGACACTGTCCGCAGAAGAATAGATGAAATTTCTGTTGATATTCTTGATCAGGTAATCCATGAAATTAAATCTGCTCGACTTCCAATATTTAATTTAGTATCCAGCTTAATGAATCTACAGACGTTGCAAACCGTTGCCAGTTACTAGTTTGCGTGAGGTATATTAATGAGGGCGGGTTTAAAGATGAGTTTATTTTTTTTCAAATCTCTGGAAACAACATCTACTGCACGTGATGTATTTGACACAATTATTTTATTTCTAAAAGATCAAAAAATCTCTTGGGAAAAAGTTGTTGGTGTTTGCACAGATGGTGCTCCAGCTATGCTAGGATGTCGATCTGTTTTTTTTTTAAAGTTTGATACAAAATGAGTCACCAAAAGTCATTGGAACTCATTGTATGATTCATCGGCAAATATTAGCAACGAACACGCTGCCACAAGAGTTACAGGAAGTAATGAAAAGCATCATAAGTTCTGTCAATTTTGAAAGGCGAGCACTTTAAACAGTCGACTGTTTTCGCAACTGTGCAACGAGTTGGATGCGCCGAACAATGCTCTGCTATTTCACACTGAAGTCACGTGGTTGTCGAGAGGAAAAGTTTTGAAACGTCTCTTTGAGCTTCGTGATCAACTCAAAACGTTGTTTATTCAGAAAGCAAAATCGCAATGGGAACTGCAGAAAATAGCTTATTTGGATGAAATATTTGATATATTAAATTAGCTAAATTTATCACTGCGAGAACCAAATGCAACACGTCTCAATTTGTCTGAAAAGATGCGATCATTCCAAATGAAACTTCAGCTTTGGCAAAAAAAATTGGATGAAAAAAAAATTGACATGTTGCCTATCTCATCTGTGTTCTTTGAGGAACGTAACATTGAACCAGGAAAAGACACACGATGATCAACTCTGTGAAAGAACATTTGCACATGCTTGCAGACGAAATTATATCGTATTTTCCAAATTTACCTGACACCCCATTTGCACTTGCCAGAAGCCCTTTCACAGTCAAAGTTGAAGATGTTCCTGAGTCAGCACAAGAGGAGTTCATTGAACCTATTAACAGCGATGCAGTGAGAACTGATTTGTCTGCAATGCCAGTTACAAAATTCTGGATCAAGTGTTTGCAGTCCTATCCTGTTCTGTCTGAAACCATGTTGCGCCTTCTTCTCCCATTTCCAACAACATATCTTTGTTAAACAGGGTTTTCCAGCATTTTGGTTATCAAGTCTAAATACAGAAGTCAACTTGTTGTGAAAGACGATCTTCGTTGTGCTCTTGCAAAGATTGCCCCAAGCATTTCTGATCTGGTAAGAAAAAATAACCTCAACCTTGGCACTGATGTTGGCTTTGTACGCATCCTGTCTCAAAATGTAGCAATGTAGTTCACTGTTTTTATATCAAGACTGCTACCCATGCTACACCATGCTTCAAAACAAAAATCTCATTATTTTGTAATTAGAAATAATTCACAATATTTTATTACCTGTTGTTTTTTGTGATAATGACTATGCTTTAATTATGTTAAATTTGCAACAATGAAAATACATCCTGCATATCAGATATTTATATTACGATTCATAATGGAAGCAAAGTTACAGTTATGAAGAAGCAGCGAAAATAATTTTTATGGCTGGGGGTCGCCACAACATTATGAACTGTATAAAGGGGTCGAGGCTTTAAACAGGTTGAGAACCACTGCTCTACAAGAACTTGGAGTCCTAACAAGCTTATTCGGCTACTAAATATGACGATGGCCAACTCGAAAAGTAGGAAAGTAGAATGCAAGGGGAATACTCAAGGGAGTTCCCAGTTAATCGGGGCCTCAGACAAGGCGGCTCATTATCATGTATCCTGTTTAATTTCACGCTAGAAAAATTGATTAGAATTATTAACGTAAGCACCAATGGAACCATAGCAAACTACTTCCAGAGAACAACGACCATCAGGAACCTTATATAGCCAACCATTGCAGTACGTGGCATACGAAGACGATATAGCGCCACTGGGTAGAAACAGTAATGACATAATTAAATCATTCAGGAACGTGAAAATGTCTCAGTCAAACATGGTCTTGATATAAATGAACCAAAGACAAAATATATGATAATTTCAAGAAACTCCCAAGCTGATATAACATCAATATAAACAACCACAATTTTAGAGAGTGGCTATATTCAAATATCTAAGGCAACTATAGACGAGCACAATGAAATAATGTCGGAAATGAAAGAAAGCAGGCAACTGTTCCTATTTCAGTCTAAAAAAGCTTTTGGAAAGCAAATACCTCTCAAGGGGTACACCCACCACTATCATAAGACCAGTAGGGGCGTACGCTAGTGAGACCTGGACCTTTACCAGAAAAGCAGAGAACCTGCAAAACACACGGGAGAGGAAAATCCTCCGAAAAATGCACGGCCCAGTGTTAGAAAATGATATTTGGAGAATACGTAAAAACCAAGAACTTTACCATTTGTACAAAGAATAACCCATAGTCACAATGATAAAAAAGGCAGACTACGCTGGGCAGGACATGTTGAAAGGATGCCAGAATGGAGAGCATTAAAAGTTATGTACAGAAAGAAGCCTAGGGGCAGACGACTCACACGTCGCCCAAGGCTGAGATGGATCGTCGATGTGGAGACAGATTTAAAACACTTGGAGTTTCGCGCATTTTAAGTCAGTTAAGATCAATACGTAAGTCAGACCGTGTCAATAGACAAGTTAGACCACATCAATAGATAAGTCTTACTCTATCAATAGATAGTCCAACTGAATCAACATATAAGTCTAACAGTATCAATAGATAAGTTTAACCGTATCAATAGATAAGTCAGACAATAGAAACTGGAATCTTCAAGATAACAACGTTCACAGTTATTGTTGGGGGTTTTTTTTGTAAAAAAGAGATGTGAAAAAAAATTCAGACAATAGTTCTTGGCAGGCATCTCTACAAGTCAAGTACCGTTCAGACAGTATTTCCAATTGACATCTCTACAAGTCAAGTGACATTTAGACAATTTTTTGGAAGGCATCTCTACAAGTCAGGTTCCGTTCAGACAGTATTTCTAATAGCATCTCTACAAGTCAAATCTCTCGTCTCAAGAGATTTTTTTTTCAAAATAGAACGATCTTATATTTTTTTTTAAATTTAGAAAGACTAAATTGTCTGTTTTAGTAATAATAGAAAAGGATATCATATGTAAGGAAAAACGAAATGGTGCCACGGCAGCAGAGAAATGGATATTATGAGTTTGGTATCCCTCGAAATTTGAATATTGCTATAAGGTGTATGGCTACTAAATCTGGTCAAGATCCATCCATTCATGTAGAAGTATTTTTTCTTAATTATGTATATATAAGACTTTGCCATTTTATGCTTGTAATTAGTTTTTGCAGTGTTGCGTTTGTTTTAAATGTGGTAAATTTTAGATTTTTTTTTTTTTACTTTTGTTCCTCGCTTCGAGCGTGAAGCGTGTTTTTGAAATACACTTTATATTATTATTATTATTATTATTATATATACATATAGCTAATTTTTGGCCCCAAATGTAATGCCATCAATAGTTCATAGCCCCCCCCCCCTTTTTCAGTATTTGATCCTAATTTTTAATTATATATATATATATATATATATATATATATATATATATATATATACTTCATTAAGCTTCACATTTAAAACAAAACACTTTGTACTTGTTCTGAAACAGTCACTTCCTCTCATTAATATTTTAAAGCAGAATTATCAACAAAATAATTTGACTCAGTAACTGCAAGTGGAATAGTCAACTAATTAGAAATTTCCATACAAGGGAGAGCCAAGAAATGCTTATATTTATATGCCCTGTAGCATATTCAAATGGTCAACAATTTGAAGATATTCACCTTAAGATATATGCTTTGAAGATAGAAATTAGTCATACATTGTTTTGCCAGAGTTTCTATACAAATGGATATTGTTCTCTTCCGTTTGAAATAATTTTCCAGCAAATGTAAATTCAATTCACTGAATTTATCAAATAATCCGTTTCTATTTTTTGTTTTGGCACTTTGGAGAGTCGTGGGTTCCTTACAGGATTCCATAAAATTTTAATCCACTTTCATAAGATACTTCCATAAACATATGTCGCTGCATTATTAACAATCTATTTCGAGCTAACCTCAGAGGTATACTTGGTTTTCAAAGTACACATGAGTATTTATATATCAATCAGAATATCATTTATTAGTCTCAGCATAACACAGAAAAACACAAGTGAAATGGATGATATAAATACATATGGTAAAATATTTACTTACTTACGTATGCCTTTCTATCCCCGTTTGGTGGCATAGGCCGTTACAAGAATGTCCCACTCATCACGGTCCTGTGTTTTCTTTTCCATTTGCTTCCAGGTGTATCCCATACTTTGCGTATTTGCCTCTAGCTTGCGTCTCCATGTATTCTTAGGACTTCCTCTCTTTCTTTTTCCCTGTGGGTTCCATGTTAGGCATTGTCTGGTGGGGATATCTGGTTTTTTTTTTGAGCGTATGCCCTACCCACCTCCACCTCTTCTTTATGATATCTTCATCAATGGGCGCCTGGTATGTTCTTTCTGGTAGATATTTGTTGGTGATAGTGTTTGGCCATTGGATTTTCAGGATCTTTCTAAGGCACGTGTTTATGAAAGTCTTCAAATTCTGCATAAGGCTCACAGTTGTTTTCAAAGTCTCTGCATCATATAATAGGACTGTTTTGACATTTGTATTAAAGATTCTATTTTTGGTTTGCAGTTTCAGCTCCTTCTACTCCCATGTTTTCTTTGATAGCACAAATGATGATCTAACTTTTCTAATTATGGCCCCTACGTCTGCAACAGATCCGCCATTTGTGTCTTTGGTGATGCCTAAGTATGTGAAGGACTCCACTTCTGTCAGAGCCTTTCCTGCCAGACAAATATGCTCTTGTTTGGCTGAGTTTACCTTCATTATTTTTGTCTTGCTTTTATTTATATTGAATCCAAGCTGTGCTGAAATGGTTGTTACGTCTTTTGTATTTTCCTGCATTTGTTGCTGGTTGTCTAAATCATTCAGTTGTTCCCAGAGAGCCATTGTATCTGATTCCTCTTTTTGTATGCGGATTTTTTTTATTATCCAGTCAATGCCAAGGATGAATAGGAATAGGGACAAGAGGCATCCTTGTATGACTCCTGTTTCGACTGTAAAGGAATATGTGAGTCTAACTTTGTGGACCACACTGCATGTCATTTCTTCATTAGAGCTCTAAATGATTCTGGCTAGTTTCCCTGGTACCCCATAGTGCGGAAGAAGTTATCACAAGGTTTGTCGGTCCAGGCTATCAAAGACCTTTTCGTAGTCTATAAAATGTATATCTAGGGGAAGTTTCGTTCGATGGGGGCTTCTACAATGATTCTTAGTGTTGCTATTTGATCTGTGCATGGTCGGTTTTGGTTGAAGCAAGCCTGTTGATCTTGTA
Organism: Lymnaea stagnalis; assembly: GCA_964033795.1. Classification (NCBI taxonomy): domain Eukaryota; kingdom Metazoa; phylum Mollusca; class Gastropoda; family Lymnaeidae; genus Lymnaea; species Lymnaea stagnalis. The sequence continues at coordinate 671,689 of CAXITT010000056.1, forward strand.
GCGGCATGTCGACCTGGTCTCTTATTCTATTCAAAATAATTCTGTTCAAGATCTTTCCTGGTAAAGACTAATCCATCCTTAATTTGCACAGTTGCTGAGATCCCCTTTACTTGGTATCTTGATGAGGTGTCAATCTTTCCAATCTTTTGAAACTCTATCTTCTTCCCATATCTTTTCAAACAGAGGGTGCAGCATGTTGAACTATTGTATCTATATCAGCTCTCATCATCTCTGATGTGATGTTATCCGGTCCTGGTGATTTCCCTATTTTGAGCTGCTTGATGGCGAGAGCTATTTCTTTCTTATTCGATGTATTTTCTTCTTTTTGTAAGTCTTCATTTGCTGGTTGTATGCCTGGTTTTTGCTCTTTTTTTTCTGTTATTGATCTACTTTCTCTATCTTTGACAGATCTCTATGGTCTTTTGCATCTCTCTGACAGCTTTCTTGTTATTTCGTAGAGCACCTTCAAGTTTCCCTTCCTGTCTTCGTCTTCTGCTGATGATGCTAGTCCATCTATGTAGATATTTTTATCTTTTTTTAATGCTGTTTTTACCATTTGGTTTGCTTCTTTATATATCTCTTGTGCTTTCGTTTTCTCCGCAATGTGCGGCTGCTGTTAGTATAATTTTCATTTTTGTTTCTCTTTTATTTATTCGGTGTGTTGAGTGAGAGCCAGTCTTTGTGTTTCTGCTGCACTGATCTTAAAACTTCTTAGCTAGAGGATGTTACAGATATCTTTATATTTTTCCATTTATCCTCTACTTGGTTCATCTGTTTGGTCTTCCATTGCTTGGAACTTATTCCTTCAGGTAGCACTGAATTCCTCTCTTTCGTGCTCATGTGCCAGAAATTCTACATTGAATTTGGTTCGCTTAGAAGCTGGTTGTTCCCAGTTTTTCTTCAACTTTAACTTGATTCTCGCCCAAACCAGAAGATGATTGAATGCGATATCTGCTCCTCATTTTGCTCGTACATCTTGTAGAGACTTTTAAAAATTTTTGTTGATACACATGTGATCTATTTGGTTTTGCGTTTTGCTGTCTGTGGATACGATCCATGTTATCTTGTGGATGTTTTTATGTTGAAATTCGCTTCCTAAAAAAAAGCTCATTTGTTTCTCAGAAGTCTGCTAGTCTGTCTCCGTTCTCATGCCTATTTTCCACACCGTGGCGTCCTATGATTTCCACATACCCACTGTAGTATTTTCCAATCTTGGCGTTAAGATCTCCCATTAAAATGTTCAGGTCTCTATTTGACAAATTTGTCTATTATTGATTGTAGCCTATTCTAGAATGTATCTTCCTCTTCTTGTTTGCTATTATTGGTGGGTGATTAGCACTTTATTACGTTCATATTTATTTTCTTTTTCTTGGATCGGAAGGTTGCTGTTATTATCCTTGGTCCGTATGCTTCCCATCCAATCAATGCATCCTGTGCCATGGGCTTCCAATCCAGTAAATGCATCGTGTGCTTCCCATTAAATTTAATGCATCTTGTACCATGGGCTTCCAATCCAAACAATGCATACTTTGCCATGTGCTTCACATGTAATAAATACATCCTGTGCATTGTGCTTCCCATCCAATCAATGCATCCTGTGCCATGTGCCTCCCATCCAATCAAATCATCCTTTGCCATGGGCTTCAGATCCAATCAATGCATCATGTGCCATCCTTGACAACATCAAAGTGACTTCTTGCATGTGCGGAGCATCTTCCTCCTCATGCCCCGAGTACATTAGCATTTCTCCAGAGGCCAAAGTTATTTGTCCAGTGTGTATTCATCTTGTTTCACAGATGCCAAGCAGTTTTAGCTTGTAAAATCTCATTTCTGCTGCTTTCCTGTTTCATACATGGTTCTTACGTTCCATGTGCCTATGTTAATTTCCATAGAGGGTCTTTGGCTTTGAGGCTTCCATTATAGCCTGGGTTTGGCCATAAGGTTTCCTAGCTCTTCTTGGAGAAGAAGAGTCCTCTCTTCTCAATGCTGAACATTTTTTGTTTTTTTCTTGTTGACGTTTCTGTAGCAATTTGTTTGTATAGGTGAGGTACCTGGCTTCACGCCAACCCTCCTCCTTTCACCCGGGCTTGGCGGATTTATGTTAAAAATCGGATGATAATAATATATATGGGAAGTATAAGAGTCCAGGTTTTAAGAGTACTAAAATAAGTTTAATGGAGTCACATTTTTAGAATTAAAAAAAAATAGGTGAAACACGTTCCGCGTATTTGTGAAGATGGCTTTAAAGAAATTCTGCTGTTTGCAAGACATATTTTTTTGGTCATCGAAAACGAGGAAAAAAAAAGTGAGTGGTTTTATTTTGTTGTCGTGACCATCCAAATAAATTGAATGCATCAAGAGGGGGATTGTATAGGTCAAATTGTAAAAAAAGACTTTGAAGTAGCAAATGCTTAGTTTTATATGAAAAGGTTGTATAAAAAAAAGCACATCTGCAGGTCACTGAGCGGTACACTTACAAATTGAGGCAATTTCATCCGTATGGTAACTGAGAAGGTAACTCCGAGCTACCATTCAAAAAGATGTTCACCGGGATGACCACATTAACAATGTGTGCTACCTGGCTAACGAGTCTCAACGCTTCCTAAGGGAAAATCTTAGTATCGCCACCTTTAGCGTGAAATAAAACGTGTATATAGTGACCAGGCCATGACAGGAAGTTCCGGCTTACAACTGCAAGAACACAGAAGAGAAACATTTCAATCCCAACAAGGACAATCAGAGACTGGAACAAGCTTCCTAAAGAAACAGTTGAGGCGACAACACTTGACCCATTTGCGTCTTTTACCTCCTGCTTTCCAACTCCCAGCTTCTTATAGCATCAATGACTGGTTCTTGCAACCAGTGAAGTATCTTTATCAAAACCAGGTACATTTTTATCGACCACCCCTCTGAAACATAGGAGACAATGTGATCAATACATTGATTGTGGTCCCTCAGCAATTATACAAAAAGACAATACAATTTCTTGGAGTACAGATTCTCAAATTAGTTTAAAATTGTACCAGGACCGCTAGATGACATTTACCCCAGGTTTTCTAGATGTTATTTACACCAGGTCTGCCGGATCTTATTTACACTAGGATCGCTAAATGTTATTTAGTTCAGGTCAACTAGAAGCTCTATATAAAATTTAACCAATGTTTGTTTACACAAAGTCTAATAGATTTCTTTCTCAAAATCGAGAACGACGCTACGCCTTGCAGGCACGTATAGACTCGGGCTCCTGATTGAATGCAATTTATGTGTGTTTGACTGATTTTTGTATTGTTTTTTCTGTACTGGATATCCACCATGGACCGCTACTTTGATTCGGATATGTTTTGTGTCCCTCCTAACTTTGGACTTTTGTTGTTTTGGATTTTCTTTGTTGCAAAGGTTAGTGAGATCCACCGCCTACACGGTCGGCCATCTTTGTCGGCACCACGCTCATCGCACGGTCAAGTCGACGTTACGGTCAGTGACACACGCAGCCCCCACGGCGGTAACCGACCTGTGCTTGCATACACACGTGATCGTCTTTTGTCAATGAATGCCAAGCGTACGCATCTGACCGCTGACCTCGTGTGTCGACTGAAAGAGCTTTTGATTGGTCGAGGCCTGCCTCGGCAGCGCACCCGCTGTGGTGGTAGACGAAAACAACAACAACTTGTCACTTATTCTTTACCAAGACCTACTCTTTATGTTACATTAAGAAATGGCGTCAGCGGGGCGAGTCTAAGACTCTTTATGCCCCCCCCCCAAATTACCCCTCCCCGGTCCGACGTATCAGGCCGCGGAGCGGCACGTTGGAAATGCCCACTCGTCAGGACGGCCCCCACACGGGCCCCTCACCCAAGTCCCCCGCCTGGGCGCCTGGGCGCTCGACCAGGACCCCGCCTGGGGGCCGCCCCGACCAGGAGACACCCGGTCGATCCGACACTATGCGTTTAAACAGTGCACTCGATCGACTTTCTCTAGGAGTTGGGATGGAAAAATTTACATCCTAATATCTTCCCCCCACCCATCCCGGGAAAGCGTCAGACGCCCTATAAGAGGGATTCCACAATGGGTTTTCACAACGCGACTAATTCGCGCTATAGCTGGGACGAAACGGTTGCCTAGGAGAAGCGTTCTCACGGCTGCATTTTTTAAATCCTCGGCCAGAGGTTACCACCCTCGCCTCTGGCCTCATACCCGTCACCGGCAACTTGTAATCATGATCACTACCCTGGCTCTTCCTAACTTTCCGACTGCGAAATTTCACAACCGGCAGCCCTGTGGGAGCTGTTTTATGTATGGCAGGTACCGAGCACACCCTTTGTCTGTCCACGCGGGGCGTGCCCAGTAGTTATGTTTCCAGGCAAACGCCGAGGGGGTCGGTGGCCGACGCTTCCTAATCGGCAAGCCACAGCAGACTTGTCAACCGGAAACCTGGAACATCAAGACCTACTCTACACTACTCGGACCCTGCCAACCTCATTCACATCAAAACCTCTCCACGTTCTATCAACAAACAGCTTCTCATCGCCACATTCAACGCACAGTCGCTTGGTCCCTATGAGAAACGAATTGCAGTCTCCGAATTTGTCTCTGATAGGCAGATTGACATTCTGTTTATCCAGGAGACCTGGTTTCGGATGACTGGCGATGAGGGGAAGTGCACCGATCTCGCTCCATATGGCTATTCTGCCAGATCATTTCCCCGGTCAACTCGCGGTGGAGGCCTGATATTATATATAGAGATACGTTGTCCCGTCATACAGCTTTTGTAACAGACCTCCCATTCGTCCACACGTCTTTTGAGGTAGTTCAATTTACCCTGTCAGTGCCCCAGCAGACAGTTCATTTCATGTGGATATATCGCACTTTCCCTAGTAAGAAAAATAAATTGACCGACTCAGTGTTTCATCGAGAAATCCAGCATTTGATTGACCACTGCAACACATTGACCGGGACTTACATTGTACTAGGCGACATGAACTTTCATTTCGATCAACCACAGCACCCCTCCACTGCTAGGAAGTTGGATCTCTTGGATTTATTCAGTCTTCACCAATCAGTCGACCAACCGACTCATAATCCAGGACATATTCTTGACTGGGTGCTACATAGGCCTCAAGATGGTGTAGTTAGATCTTCAATCACGCAAGAGCTGTCCTCTGACCACTTCTGTGTTATTTGTGAGCTTAGTGTTAGTGCCCCCAACCCTCCCCCTCAGTTTAGGGAGGTGCGCAGTCTGCGAGCTATAAACAGGGATGCATTTAAGCATGACCTAAGTGTAGAAGTGTCCCCTGCCCTCTGCCCTACATTGGAATCACTAGACCGTGCATTGCGCGCTGTGCTTGACCGACACGCCCCTGTCACCCGCCGCAATTTTAGTCTAAAGCGGTCATCTCCCTTGTATGCGACCATAAAGGAGGAACTACGCAGTGCCAAGAAAGAGCGCCGTAGTTCAGAAAAGAAGTGGTTGAGGTCAGGTCTTGTGGTTTTTAAGCAGATATTTTACGCTGCCAAGAAGCGTGTAAATCAGATTGTTTGTCGTGCCAAGACTACGTATTTTAGCCAAAAGATAACTATGGGTAAAACCAGCAGGCAATTGTTTGATCTTTGTGGTCACCTTAGGGGGAGTAACAAAGGAACTGCGCTTCCTTCGGTGTTTCTCCTGCCAAAGCAACCAGATATTTTCTGTGATTTCTTTACAAGAAAAAGAGCTGGCATTCGCGCTGAGCTTGATCGTCTTGATGCCCCACCCCTTGAATTGCCTCCTTTACCTTGTCTTACTTAACATTTCAATATTTTTAAACATGTTTCAGAACTTGAGGTAAAAAGTATAATCCTAAAATCTAAACATACTTCATGTTCTTTGGATCCAATCTCAACCCTCCTGTTGGTTGAGTCATTAGATATCTTGCTCCCAACAATAACCCGCATAATAAATGAAAGCTTATATTCTGGCACTGTTCCGCTTCTTTGTAAATCAGCTGTCATCAAACCATTGCTTAAGAAGCCCGGTCTGGATGAAAATGTTTTAAAAAACTATAGACCTGTATCTAACTTATAATGTTAATCTAAAGTTATTGAAAAACTAGTCCTAAAACAACGTTTGCTTACTTAAATGACCACTCTCTTCTCAGTTCTAATCAGTCGGCCTATAGACATTTCCATAGCACGGAGACAGCTCTCTTGAGAGTCAGTAATAACCTCTTGCGCGCAATGGACAGCGGTAATGTCTCCATTTTGATCCTCTTAGATCTCAGTGCGGCCTTTGACACTGTTGACAATGAAATCCTTTTCAAAACACTTGAAAACTACTTTGGAATTTCTGGTTCGGTTTTGGCTTGGTTTAGGTCCTACCTCTCTGATAGAACGCAAATGATCTCTGTCGATGGCTGTCTCTCCGGCAGTGCTGATTTGGTGTACGGAGTGCCACATGGGTCCGTTTTGGGTCCGGCTCTATTCATAATGTATACCAGGCCACTCCTCCTCTTGCTCGGGAGGCATGCTGTTGAGAACCAGTCATTTGCAGATGATACGCAGCTATACATGCATACCCATCCATCTCTTGTCGACTCCGCTGTCCAGACTTTGCGGGGATGCATTGATGATGTCAAGTCTTGGATGACACTCAGCAAGTTGAAGCTTAATGATGACAAAACAGAAGCACTCATCATTTACAATCACAAATCATCCTCTACCTAAACTCTTCCCACCTCATTTCAAGTAGGTAACTCCGACATACAGTTTACACGCTCTTCTAGGAATCTTGTTTATATTCTTTCTAACAACATGTCTCTCGATTAACATATTTCTTACATTTGTCGTTCGGCATACACCGCTATCTGTCAGATCAGCTCCATCCGCCATTACCTCACAGTTAGCGCAATAAAAACTCTAGTCTGTGCTCTTGTTCTCTCTCGTCTTGATTATTGCAACTCACTTCTGTCAGGTTCACCGAAACATTTTATAGAAAAACTGCAGAAAGTTCAAAACTCTGCTGCTAGGCTTGCTCTTAAGGCAAAAAAACGCAACACGTCACTCCACTATTCTACTCACTACATTGGCTCCCTATACAGGCTAGAGACCGACCGAAAGTGATTTTCTGATTTCGGCCGAAGCCGAAAATAGGCCGAAAGATTAAAATGACTTTCGGCCGAAAACGAAAAAAATGCCGAAAGTTTAAAAATGACTTTCAGCCGAAACCGAAAAAAGGCCGAAAGTTAAAAATGAATTTCGGCCGAAACCGAAGCCGAAACCGAAAATGAAATATTAAGATATTTTGAAATTCGTTCCAGCATACATTCTGCATACATCGAAAATGATGTGGGAAAGTATAAATATTTACATTCTTTTTATAAAAAAAATGAGATAATCGTGAATATTAATAAATAAACTTCTAATATAGGGGTCTCAAACTCGAGGCCCGCAAACTCATTTGTGACCCGCAAGATGATATTTTGTGGCCCTCTACATGACAGAAAAGTTTAGTGTTAATGCGCCGGCCCGTTTCCCCCATTCTCATATCTATAACGTGACTCTCCGCGACGCTTTCAGTCGAATCTCACCGACTAGTCTAATTCTGATTTTTTAAATTTTTAAAAAAATGTTTCTATATATTTTTGTATACAACAGTGAGTAGGTGGATTAAAGTGAATCCTAGTTCTTGAGAACCCTTAATGATTTTATTGTTATTTATAAAGGTTGAGCAGATTGTAACAGTTGTAATCGCTTTTTTTGTGGATTACTTATTGCGGCCCACTCTCATTCAGACACTAACTCCTGCGGCCCCCCGGATGATTTGAGTTTGAGACCCTTGATCTAATGAATACTTTGGATTTTACCATTTTAATATAAAAGTAATTTAAATTGCTTTACAATTTTTTTAAATTAGTATGGTAAGAAAAAATGTGGCCCAAAAAATGGAGGGGGGGGGGGGGAAAAAAAATAAAAAATAAGATTTTTTTTAACCGGGTCTCTTAAAAATTTTATTTTATCATTTTAATATAAAAGTAATTTAAATTGGTTTACAATTTTTTTAAAATAGTAAGGTAAGAAAAAAGGGGGCCCAAAAAATGGGGGGGGGGGGGGGGTAAATAAATGAAAAATATGATTTTTTTTAAACCGGGTCTCTAAAAATTGTTGTTCAGATATGGTTCGAAAAGATCGCTTAATTGGTTCTGAAAGGTCGCTTTATTTTTTTTTAAAGATGGTTTAGTTTTTTGTTAAAGATCGTTAGTTGCTTGCTATTGATCGGTTAGTTTGTTCTTAAAGATCGTGAGTTTGTTCTTAAAGATCGTTTAGTTTTTTGTTAAAGTTCGTCCAGTTTTTGTTAATGATCGCTTTATTTGTTCTTAAAGATCGTTTAGTTAGTTCATAAAAATTTCTAAGTTTGTTGTTAAAGATCGATTAGTTTGTTGTTAAAGATCGCTTAGTTTGTTCATAAAGATCCCATAGTTTGTTGTTAAAGATAATTGATTTTTTCCTTAAGATCAATTAGTTTGTTCTTAAACATCTTTTAGTTTGTTTCTAAAGAGCATTTAGTTTTCTGTTAAAGATCGCTTAGTTTATTCTTATAAATCATTTAGTTTACTATTAAAGATCATTTGTTTTGTTCTTAAAGATAATTTAGTTCGGTCTTAAAAATCGTTTATTTTGTTCTTTAAGGTCGTTTAGTTTGTTATTAAAGATCGCTTAGATGTTCTTAAAGATCACTTAGTTTGTTTTAAAGATCGTTTAGTTTGTTCTTAAATGTCGCTTCGTTTGTTGTTAAATATCACTTTTACTAAGTATTAGATGACCAAAAACCTGAGTCACTTTCGGCCGGATGGCCGAAAGTCTAAGTCAATTTCGGCCGAAACCGAAGAAAAACCGAAAGTTAACTTTTCTCTTTCGGCCGAAACCGAAATTAAGCTGAAAGTTAACTTTTAAGTTTCGGCCGAAACCGAAACTTGGCCGAAAGTGATAAAATGGCCACTTTCGGCGCCGAAACCGAAGCCGAA
>CAXITT010000056.1:701516-713759 GCA_964033795.1 Lymnaea stagnalis
GCAGAAGTGGTACAGGCAATGGGCTGACAACACGACCGCCAGAGGCGTCTATTCGAACTTGCCTACTCCTAGCAAACAAGACCCATGGTGGGGGTTAGGTCGTAGAGTGCAGAGTTTAGTAACGCAGATGCGCACCGAGCACTGCCCCCTGCGCACATATTTCTGGAGGTTGGACAACAACAGAGATCCTACCTGCCGGCACTGCAGCCTGGCCCCAGAGACCTTAGAACATCTGTTGACGGAGTGTCCCGCACTAGATCTCCCGGGGGAAGCCAGGGCGGTTGGAGGATCCTTTGTGAGGGACATGTTGTATGGCTCAGCTCAACAGATGGAGTTGATAGCCAATTTACTAGCCGGGGTCATAAGAGAGTAATCTCAGACCTTCACCAGAATATGTGCGTTAGTTAGTTTGACTTTTAAACAGTTTTTACCATTAGAAACAACGTCAAAATCTCTAAGAATATAATACAAACGTTTAGTTCTACTTTTAATCAGTTTTTACCATTAGAATCAACGTCAAAATCTCTATGAATATAATACAAATCAGAATAAGACTAACAGGTGAGATTGGACTGAAACCGTCTCGGAGGGTCACATATTAGATATGACAATGGAGAAAACGCGCGGGTCGCATTATCATGAAAATTTGCTAATATGTAGCGGGCCGCAAATATCGTCTTGCGGGCTGCAAATAGCCCGCAGGCCGCGAGTTTGAGACCCCTGATCTAGAGCGAAACTATTGCTTAGTTCGAGTGATTAACCTTTAAAAATATAATAACAGTACACAAATAAATGATCGGCATGGCATCGCTATTTTTTTGTTTAGTGTTAGTACCACACAAAGGGATTCTCATATTACAATGATCAACAGAGCACTGCAATCTATTTAAGATAACTATAATTATATATTATTACGTCTAGTCCAAGTTTTTAACCTAGGCTATTCACGTTGACTACTGTGACAAGCTGTAATAATAGTTACAAGCCAAGTTTTTAGCCGAGGCTATTCGTGTTGATTATTGTTACAAGCTAAACGACCTGTGTTGGTACCGCGTGTTCGAAAATGCGTTTTAATATAAACTGAATAATGAAATGATGTATATTTTATAATATATTTCTTGTTTAAGTAAGACTATTAGTAATACATAATATTCAATTACAACCACAACAAAAAGATATATTCCATTATATCAGGTCTATGCACGTGCCATTGTTTTAATCATATAATAGTTCTTACAAGTAGGCTACATTTTAAACAGACAAAAAAAAAACAAAAAGAGAAAAAAAAAAAAAAAAAAAAACCAAAAAAAAAAAAAAAAAAAAAAAAAAAAAAAAAAAAAAAAAATTCCATTATATAAGGTCTTTGCCCCGGCACTTTTTTTAAAAAAAAAAAAATTTTTAAAAAAAGGAAAAATTTTAAAAAAAAAAAAAAAAAAAAAAGAGAAAAAAAAAAGAAGAAAAAAACCCAAGCAGAACAAGTAGGCTAAATTTTAAAAAAAAAAAAAAAAAAAAAAAAGAGAAAAAAAAAAGAAGAAAAAAACCCAAGCAGAACTTGCAATCTGTTATATTTATAAAATGAAAACACAGCATCGAATTTGTTGTTTTACTAAACCAACTTAAAACAACTAATTTATTTTATCTCTCAATCACTCGCTATCTGTCAATTCATTAGCTGCCCACGGATACTACTTCTAGTTAAGCTTATTCCTAAGGGGCTATTTTTTAAAATTATATATTGTTTTTTCTGATGTTTTGTTCGCTGACGAAGGCTATCTGCCGACACGTTCGTCGTTTTGCTGCGTTCCTTTTTTCAGGTTTAATACTACTTTGGACTACTCATTTTATAACTATTGCATTTTGGAAATGTTAAGCTATGAATGGAGATTGAAATAAAGGGACGCGTTATCCACACAGCTCTGTGAATAACGTTTAGCGTTATCGGCAGACCGAAATCTGCGAATAATAATGTAATGCATTAGAACTAGACTGGTGAAAAATTATTGTTGGATGTAGGCTATTAATATTAATATTACTATTAGTATACTGAACCGTCATGAGTTATTATCTAATTTTTTTCACTATCAATTATAAAAAAGGGCAAATTTATTACTAGTATTAGTATGGTCATGGTAATATCTGTATACCGGTAGTATAATAGTAATAGCCTATTACTGTACTAAATATTATGCAGTATAAAGTATATACACAATTGTAGTATAAGTAATAGACTTAGTTACTTAGCTTAATCATTATACGCATACATGGGCGCCCGCAGAAAATTTTTTTTTTTGGGGGGGGGGGGGTTGGGGGGGCGATTAACTTTATTTTAGCAATGTTTTAATATAGTTTTAATTTACTGTAACGTATTTGTATGGTGAACGAACGGACAGGACATCAGCTTAGTTACTTTCTCTTTATTTTCTCTTTACTTTAATACATTTTTTGTCTAAAGTTTTTCAATCAATCTAAGGGGGGGGGGGCAAGTGCCCCCCACTTACCCCTAACTGCGGGCGCCCATGTACGCATACAAATTTATTATTGGGTGATAATTAGTGGGTCTATAATGCAGAGCGTTATTGTTAGACAGAAATTATCCCATAAGTACGCACATTTCTAGATCACATTCCAAGGCAGGGTGGGGGTGTAGTTTTAAGTAGTGTAGGATATTTGGATCTTTAAAGAATCTTTAATGAGTATGGCACAAGCACATTTCATAACCGAAGCTATGCACAAATTAAATTTTAAAAATTTAATAGGCCTAACTATAGCTTATATGTTGGATATAGGACAATTAATTGTGACTACATCTGCTCTGTTAGGGGCCAACATAGGGTCTATTCGACCTATAGAGTGTTACTAATAGATCCAGTCAAACCTCCTACTCCTAGACATAACTAATTTTCTATTATTTCATATTAAATATTATACCAGGAATAAAAATTGTACCGGTACCGGTATTCTTCATGTAGACTCACTTTCACCCATTGTAGAGAGGTCTTAAAATGATGTCAAAGCTTGATAGGGTATCGTTTAGTGTTTTAAAAGCCCTATGATATATCACCTAGTCTAGAATTGTTCTGTCAGGAATAGCCCATGCAGAGAGGTGGCTGCATCAGGCGGCCATGTGAGAGATGGGGAGGGGCCTATTGGCCCTACATTGATAATAACAGAATGTAATCCTGTTAAAGTTTAAGGCTAGTATTTTTTCCTCATCCTTGAGCGTGTCCCTTGGTCTACCCAGCTCTGGCATTAGCTGGTCAAAAGTAAAGGTGGCTGGTTATTGCGCTGGCCATACACTCAAACTTGTAAACGCAGCTTCAATTTCCCCATGGGTAGGCCAATGTGATCTGAAGGGGAACTTTACTTCCCTAAGACTCGCAATGCATCCTACAACCAGCAAGTTTACAACAAATTTGTGTATGCTTTTTTTGTATTTATACCCATAGTAACAACAGTGGCAGTATGGCTTTTTGTATTTAGACCCATAGTTACAACAGTGGCAGTATGGCTTTTTGTATTTAGACCCATAGTTACAACAGTGGCAGTATGGCTTTTTGTATTTATTAGACCCATAGTTACAACAGTGACAGTATGGCTTTTTGTATTTAGACCCATAGTTACAACAGTGGCAGTATGGCTTTTTGTATTTAGACCCATAGTTACAACAGTGGCAGTATGGCTTTTTGTATTTAGACCCATAGTTACAACAGTGGCAGTATGGCTTTTTGTTTCAATTATCAACATTTTTTTGACAAGAGCTAAAATTGTTGATGTCAATGATATTGATATGTTTTAAGTACGGTACCGGTATGTTCATTTCATTGTCATCACTAAATGTTATTTCAACTATTTCTGGAGCGGCATATTGTATCCCTACTTATTATGATACTTATTAGAAAATAAAATGAAACAAATAAAACGTGACATATTTTTTCAGCTAAACATTAATACACAACTCTGAGATCTAAAATATTTGAATAAGTAAGTTATTAATATTTATTTGTTTATTAGAGAAAAAACAAATGGATGTTAAAGTCTATGAGTGGAATTATACAAAGAAAATTAAACAGTCAAAAGAGCTAAAAGTATATTACAATGTACAGTTAGAACAGCTGTATCTGACTTAAACATGGTTTATGCGGCTCATCTGCGTGTCCATGTTGTTTACATTTTTTTAACGAAACTTGAATGAACATTCTAACAAAATAGATTGAAACTTGTAACATAAGTTACAAAACTATATGAAAATAATAATAAAACGATGTGAACAGAATAAGAAAGCTATATGAAGAATATTATTATATTATAACACTACGAAATAACAATTACATTTTTTTTTTAAATTTTATTTATAAAAAAAAGGCTTCCCCGACGGGGAATCGAACCTATGTCTGCCGGGTGACGGGCGGACATACTGACCATTATACTACCGATGAGATATAAGATACGAACTTTGTATTTTATATTCATAAATTAATTTATCACATTCTGCGAATAATGTTGAGCGTTATCGGCACACCGAAATCTGTGAATAACGGCGAGCGTTATCCGCACAGCTCTGTGATTAATGAATGGAGATTAAATAAAACAAAATTATATAGTTGCCATGGCAACGGCAACCATCTTGAAAATAACACCTATTCGTTTAATAAAAAAAAGCTTTAACAAATAAACTTACCAATTGCTTAAAAATTTGATTCATGAACTTCAAGTATATTTATAGGTACTGAGCTAGTTTAATTTCCTTCAAACTTTCCAAAACAATTTTTGGTAAATTTTGAGTTATCGTATGGGTTTTGCCAAGAGTTTTCTCACCCTAACGTAGTGACGTCAACCTTGGGGAATACCAACATGGTTCTTTGAAGGACCCGAAAGATATGTGTTTGTTCATTTCAAAAACATGCTTCATTCACAAAGGCTCGAAGCGCGGTACAAAGTCAACAAAAAAATAACTATAACATTCATGTTAAAAAATTGAACAACGATATGGTTAATATGAAAAATATTAAAAGATACATTTTCCATTAAATTAAAATTCAACTTACACATTTCAAAAGAAAGGAAAAGAGAAACTAATCCTTGCTGATGCCCCAAGATTTAACAACGGTATAAAAAATTACGCCTGCCAAAATTGCTGTAGTTGAAATCGAAACACCCGTATTTATGTAACAAAAAAGACCACTACTGCTTAAATTGCATTTGTAATGATCTTCTACGAATTGCGGAGAGGAGACCCCCTCCCCAAACCCATCCCCTCACTTTAAATACCAAAAAAAGAAACAAAGTAATTCTCTGGAGTCACTCCCCAGTACCCCTCCACAATTAAAAAAAAATATAAATAAGAAAACAATATCTTGCATTATGTAAAAAACAACAACATCAAAATCTTTTAGTGTATGACACTGTAGACCAGTGGTTCTCAAACTTCCTAGTGCCGCGACCCTTTTATACAGTTTCTCGTGTCGTGGCGACCCCCAGCCACACAAATATTTTCGTTGCTACTTCATAGCTGTAAGGATATGTGTTTTCAGATGGTCTGAGGCGACCCCTGGGAAAGGGTCGCGTGACCCCTTTGGGGGTCGCGACCCATAGGTTGAGAACCGCTGCTGTAGACGGAAATGGATCTGGGGAAACCTCCGTGACCTATATACCGTGGAACGCATCGTCGGCCTTCCAGCTAACTAAAAAAAAAAAGCCTAATTAAAAAAAAAAATTTTAATCTTTCCCTTGGCGGATAGCGCTTAAAATTCATCATCCTAATAAAATTATTTTATAAAAAATAATTGACCAAATTGATTTTTAGTATAAGAAAGTATAGCTAATTACCTACAAAATAGTTAAAGGAAGATACACACCAAATATTATAACTCTAGCTGTAAATTTGGGCTAGGATTCTAATTTTTCCTAAAATTAGCCAAAATACACGTCAGTTTTATATAAATTTATTTTGTGAAAATGCTTTAAGTTTTGAAAGTTAAGCATCAATAAATAATTTGTATAATTTATTATAAATCTAATTTCTTGTTTCGTTTTTGTTTGTGTGTGAATATGCTTTCAGTTGAAAAATTGCAATCTGGCATGTATGTAGGGAAAGAAAATGGAGAGTTTGTTTACGCTATGGCTATAGGCTAGTATAGGCTATCAGCTACGTACCTATGGCCATATGGGGACTAAAAAATCAATAAAAAGAAAAGTTAGTGCTGTACAATTTAGTGTTAGTGTTATCTAATACTATATGGACTAAATTTAAAAAGAATACTGGTAAGTTTATACGCGATAATACGAATTTTGATAAGAAATAATATATGCACCTGAACTGCAACATTCACAGCTTAGAGTTAGAGTTAGAGTACAACTCTGACAACTGTGTTTAAACTGTTTTGATGAGTCATGAATCATTTTGAATGACATGATTCGATTCACTTTGTGCCTCTAGCCTATATATTATTAATAACTCATATTCAAGACTGTCCTAATCACGTTGCGACTTGATTCTAACGTAATTTTAGAGATCATTTAAATTTAACTCCCTGACATCTGACTCTCTGTAGTCTGATGTTTTTTTCACATTTCTTAAATATCCTAAGGTGAGTTTTAAAAATAATTAATTAAATTATCTTAAATAGATCTGATATGATCAGTTATATATCTTAACTTGTTCATCTTTGACTCAGCTATCATTATATATATTTTTTTCTTAGTTATAAAAGTAATTAAAACATTAATAATATTGGCAATATTGGAGAATAATTTTTTTTTCCATTGTAATTGTATTCAAAGTTTTGATAAAATTTTCACACAGTATGATTAGTACGAAGGAAAAAAATATTCTTGTTATAAAAGATTACAAAATTTATTTAAATAAAATACATCATCATCTAATACAATTACAATTCATAGTCAAACATGACAAACATTCTTCTATTTCTATGGATGAACAATCCAAAAGTTGTCAACATTTTAGCAAAACCTATCTTATATTTTGACTTTTTTTTCTAAAAACTGCACTATAATTTTTCTTTTAATTAAAATTATGTTTTGTATGTAATAAATTTAAAAAAATGGGCCTCATAACTTATAGATTTGTATATTAAATATATTTCTTAATAATTCTGAGTAAAAGATAACTGAGTAAAATCTGTTGATTATATAAATAAATAGCTCAAAACAAGGGTCAATGTGGTTTGTTTTTTAAATTTTAAAATAGTGGTATTCCCTGATGTTAAAGTTTAAAAAATTAAAATGTTTCAGTACAATAATCCTCATTTTGATATTAATGTCAAGTACGATCCATTCCTCACTTATGTGATCTATTGTTTCCCATATTCATATACCTGTATTTTTATATATCTTTGTTATAATCCTCACATAACGCAGGCCGATAAATTACATAATTCCTTAATTATATTTATGGACTCAGAACAAATATTATTTCTTAAAACAGTATGCAGTTTTATTATAATAATTATATTTGATAAATAAGAGCTTGTCCTGGACTTGATTTCCACATAAGATTACATACGATTTTTCACCACAGAATATTCATTCAATAAAGAACCTGTGGAAAAAAAAAAAGGGGCTTCTTGATCCAATATCTGCATTTTTGGCTCTCTCTCCTCCTTCCCATTAGAGTTAAAGAGCTTTTAATAAAAAAAAAATAAATGTTTTGTTTTTTATTCTGCCTACAGTAGTCTCTACTAATATTAGCGACTAGCGATAATGAGAATTAAATTTAAACACATTTCTACTATGCAATATTAGAAAATTTAGAAGATTATTCTTGGCTGTAAAATATTTTAAAGAAATATATTTAGTTAATAATACACAAATCCTTAACTTTAAATTTATTTTAATTACGCAAGTTCCCATCTGCCGAAATGTTCCTCTATTTTTTTTAAAATATTTATTTCGCATAGCGACGCTATTTATTTATTATATAATTATTGAAACTCAATAAAATTCAAATAGAATATATCAATATACGTATAAATGGATAATATATACTTCAGCCAATTAAAATTATAAAAATATCACTTTATTGTTTTATTATTAATTTTAAAGTCGGGAAATGATAATTAAAATTAAGCTTACTTGTTTACGATAGCATTAGTCGGTACTTTTATATGCAAATTGGGATAAATTTCACAGTTAGACTCTTCATTTGGATGCATTACTTTAAACAAACAAATAACTCCTTGATAAATCGGGAAATTAAAATCATTTGACAAGATTCATCATCATCATCGCCTGTCGTCCCGTCTGGGGCATAGGCCACAAACAAAGGCTCTCCAGGCATCCCGGTCTTGGGCAAGTCTCTCCAACTGTCCCCAGTTGTGCCCACTCTTTTTGATGTCTGCCTCCAGTTCCCTTCTCCAAGTTGTATTTTTTTCTGAGACTTATATTTTTTGTTTTTTTGGAAATCTGCAAAGCTTTCAAGGGAAACTCCCTGCTGAATAAGTTTCCAAAAATAAATTTTTTTAATAGTAATTTCAAAATTTGTAATAATTTAATTTTTTTTTACTAATACTTAAACCAATGAAACAAATTATTAAAATATATATAATAAATAATTGTTTTAATTAAAAAAGGGTTAAAAAATAAATAAACCACCCACAAAATGTATGGTACTTATAAGAACCATTTCTCTCTAGTCGGACTGCAGAGTTAATCAACAAGTTAAAAAATAAATATCCCACCCACAAAATCTATGGTACTTATAAGAACCATTTCTCTCTAGTCGGACTGCAGAGAGTTAAGGCTGCAGTTATAGTTATAGGTACCCCGAGTACCTATAGCCGCAAATGGCTATTCGGACCGGGATTGGTTCTATACAAATGAAATGGCTTCGGAACCGTTTATTGCAAAAAAATTAAAATTGTATACCTATTTTGACTTTTAAGCAAAATGAATAGAGAAAAATTTGTATTGCAATATCATAATAAAATTTTGCATACACCTTCATTTAGAATAACATTGACAAAAAGTTTAAAGAAGCTTATTACACAGCAGTTGTTGGAAGTGTTACAAATGGCATGTACGTGGGATTCACATAAATATTCAAGAACTTTTTAGGAGTAGCAAATGTAAAAATGTTTGTTCTAAAACTTTTCTAGTTAAATGTATATGAAAAAGTCTCTTGTAACTTGTAAAGAATATCAATGAAAAGAAGCATGCAATGTTTGAAGGCTGTAGCTAGAAATAGAATATTTTCCTCCTGATTCATTTGGTGTTCCTAAAAAATCTTCACAATGCAAAATTGAGAAAAATGAAAAATAAGTATAAAAATGTTTTTTTTTTTTTAAATTAGAGGCTGCATGAACCATGTAGGATGCATACACCATGTACATATACCATTCATGAATAAAAAAAACAATTTTAAAAGATAGACAGAAATTCAGAAAAGATAAAAAAATGAACACTCTTTTTCAAATGGCACCCCACGAACCTAATAAAAAACAATTTGAAAACACAGACAGAAATTCAGAAAAAAATTTAAAAAATCAATACTCTTTTTTAAATGCCACCCGACGCACCTAATAAATAAAATAAATACAAAAATTCTGAAAAATTTTCTTATGAGACATTTGTTTAAAAACCATCCATCATTAAGTAAAGGATGTCAATATAAATAAGCTTGAACAGTTTCAATTATGTAGTTCCAAAACTATTCCTCCTGATTCATCAATTGACATCAGAAAAAAATTGAAAAAGACACAGAAAAATGCTTATTAAAAAAATTAAAGGTTACTTGAACAACATTGGATGCATGCATCATGAACTCATTCCACTCGTTAATTAAAAAGGCCAATTTAAGAACATAGATATAATAGATAGAATATAAATCAATGCATTTCCCCAATAACCCACAAGCCTCGAGCCTAATAAAAATAATAAGATCATAAAAACTTCTGCATTATGTTTATGAGACATGTATTAAAAAAACAATCATTGTCTAGAGAATATAATTGAAACAATCTTGCAAATTTTGAAGCATGTGGTAATAATACTTTTCCTCATAATACATTTGACTTCAGAGGGAAAATCCTAAGTGGACCACTTTAAAAAAGATTTAAAAATTCAATTAAACAATATTAGAAATATAGGAGTCAAATAAAATGAAATTTAAAGCATATCAATGAGAAATTATCAAGCAAAGGTGAAAATTTTTTTTTACAAAAATATATTCAGCAAGGCATGTTCACACATTCACAAAAGCTAGATATCTTTTCACATTTTACACAATTTTGTAGAACATGTTAATGTTTTTAAAAAGAAATCAATAGACTTAAGTTTAGGAAACAAAGAGCTCCAGAAGAAATGTAATAAAATAGTTATTTACACAATTTTAAAAAATAATTTTTAATTTGTTTAATTTTTTAATTGTAAAGCGCTTAGAGCTTTATGGTAAGCGCTATATAAAACTGCCTAAATAAATAAATAGATAAATATCTTTAAATGGTTTTGAGCATGTGATACACACTTTCATATCATTACTCAATGTAATTATTTAATCTTTCAGAATAGAAAAATTCATGTATTTGAATTTTTAGTAACCTGGTTTTAAGTTATCTGTACTTCCTCTATTGCAATTTATTTAAATTTAAATGTGTGTTTCAGTTTTATGTGAAGGATATGAAGACATCATAACGTTAACAGCACTTCTGACAGACATACATGATGTCGCAGCTATCTCTGGTTTGTCTCATATATGGTACAAATTATGTTTAAAAAAAACAGGATGATTTTTAAATGAAAGAAGCCTTTATCAATATATCCCAGATGTTGTCATAATGGGTGAGTTTATTGCTGACATTCACGAAGCCCTTAAGAAAGAGATAGAGAATGAGTTCAACCCTTCACAAGTAACAGATGGTGAATGTTTTGACAATGGTGGAATCAAAGAAGAGACTGGTATAATTACAGATGAGGAGGTTTCATTTTCAAATATATCTAACAAAATGGAAGTAAGTGTACAAAATGAACTGACTTCAAGCAACTTGCAATATAGCTGGAAACCTACCGGAGAGAAACCCTATAAACATGACATTTTTAATGATATATTTACTTTAAGCTCTAATGTTTTAAAACACAAGAGAAATGACACAGGAGAGAAACCTTACAGATGTGAAATTTGCTCATTTTCATTTGCCCATAAGACATCTTTAATTGTTCACAAAAGGAAGCACATGGGGGAGAAACCTTACAAATGTGACATTTGTCCATCTGCATTTTCTCGTAATGATTTTTTAATTGTTCACAAAAGACAGCATACTGGAGAGAGACCTTACAAATGTGACATGTGTCCATCTGCATTTCCCCAAAAGACATCTTTAATTGTTCACAAAAGAAAGCACATTGGAGAGAAACCTTACAAATGTGACATTTGTCCATCTGCATTTTATCGTAATGATTTTTTAATTGTTCACAAAAGACAGCATACTGGAGAGAGACCTTACAAATGTGACATGTGTCCATCTGCATTTTATCGTAATGATTTTTTAATTGTTCACAAAAGACAGCATACTGGAGAGAGACCGTACAAATGTGACATGTGTCCATCTGCATTTCCCCAAAAGACATCTTTAATTTTTCACAAAAGACAGCACACCGGAGAGAAACCTTACAAATGTGACATGTGTCCATCTGCATTTTCTCGTAATGATTTTTTAATTGTTCACAAAAGACAGCATACTGGAGAGAGACCTTACAAATGTGACATGTGTCCATCTGCATTTCCCCAAAAGACATCTTTAATTTTTCACAAAAGACAGCACACCGGAGAGAAACCTTACAAATGTGACATTTGTCCTTCAGCATATAGTACCTCTAGAGGTCTTACTTATCACAAAAGACAGCACACTGGAGAGAGACCTTACAAATGTGACATTTGTCTATCTTCATTTGCCTCAGAGTCACCTCTAACTGTTCACAAGAGACAGCACACAGGAGAGAAACCTTACAAATGTGACATTTTTCCTTCAGCATATACTACCTCTACAGGTCTTACTTATCACAAAAGACATCACGCCGGAGAGAAACCTTACAAATGTGACATTTGTCCTTCAGCATATGCTTCCTCTACAGGTCTTAAAATTCACAAAAGACAGCACACCGGCGAGACACCTTACAAATGTGACATTTGTCCTTCAGCATATAGTACCTCTAGAGGTCTTACGTATCACAAAAGACAGCACACAGGAGAGAAACCTTACAAATGTGACATTTGTCCTTCAGCATATACTA
>CAXITT010000056.1:723954-762091 GCA_964033795.1 Lymnaea stagnalis
GAAGGACATGGGTGTTCGTTGACTCGTGGCAGGGCCATGAGATTGTGGCGAAGGACATGGGTGCTCGTTGACTCGTGGCAGGGCCATGAGATTGTGGCGAAGGACATGGGTGTTCGTTGACTCGTGGCATGGCCATGAGATTGTGGCGAAGGACATGGGTGCTCGTTGACTCGTGGCAGGGCCATGAGATTGTGGCGAAGGACATGGGTGTTCGTTGACTCGTGGCATGGCCATGAGATTGTGTCGAAGGACATGGGTGCTCGTTGACTCGTGGCAGGGCCATGAGATTGTGGCGAAGGACATGGGTGCTCGTTGACTCGTGGCAGGGCCATGAGATTGTGGCGAAGGACATGGGTGCTCGTTGACTCGTGGCAGGGCCATGAGATTGTGGCGAAGGACATGGGTGTTCGTTGACTCGTGGCAGGGCCATGAGATTGTGGCGAAGGACATGGGTGCTCGTTGACTCGTGGCAGGGCCATGAGATTGTGGCGAAGGACATGGGTGTTCGTTGACTCGTGGCAGGGCCATGAGATTGTGGCGAAGGACATGGGTGCTCGTTGACTCGTGGCAGGGCCATGAGATTGTGGCGAAGGACATGGGTGCTCGTTGACTCGTGGCAGGGCCATGAGATTGTGGCGAAGGACATGGGTGCTCGTTGACTCGTGGCAGGGCCATGAGATTGTGGCGAAGGACATGGGTGCTCGTTGACTCGTGGCAGGGCCATGAGATTGTGGCGAAGGACATGGGTGCTCGTTGACTCGTGGCAGGGCCATGAGATTGTGGCGAAGGACATGGGTGCTCGTTGACTCGTGGCAGGGCCATGAGATTGTGGCGAAGGACATGGGTGCTCGTTGACTCGTGGCAGGGCCATGAGATTGTGGCGAAGGACATGGGTGCTCGTTGACTCGTGGCAGGGCCATGAGATTGTGGCGAAGGACATGGGTGCTCGTTGACTCGTGGCAGGGCCATGAGATTGTGGCGAAGGACATGGGTGCTCGTTGACTCGTGGCAGGGCCATGAGATTGTGGCGAAGGACATGGGTGCTCGTTGACTCGTGGCAGGGCCATGAGATTGTGGCGAAGGACATGGGTGCTCGTTGACTCGTGGCAGGGCCATGAGATTGTGGCGAAGGACATGGGTGCTCGTTGACTCGTGGCAGGGCCATGAGATTGTGGCGAAGGACATGGGTGCTCGTTGACTCGTGGCAGGGCCATGAGATTGTGGCGAAGGACATGGGTGCTCGTTGACTCGTGGCAGGGCCATGAGATTGTGGCGAAGGACATGGGTGTTCGTTGACTCGTGGCAGGGCCATGAGATTGTGTCGAAGGACATGGGTGCTCGTTGACTCGTGGCAGGGCCATGAGATTGTGGCGAAGGACATGGGTGCTCGTTGACTCGTTGCAGGGCCATGAGATTGTGGCGAAGGACATGGGTGCTCGTTGACTCGTGGCAGGGCCATGAGATTGTGGCGAAGGACATGGGTGTTCGTTGACTCGTGGCAGGGCCATGAGATTGTGGTGAAGGACATGGGTGTTCGTTAACTCGTGGCAGGGCCATGAGATTGTGGCGAAGGACATGGGTGTTCGTTGACTCGTGGCAGGGCCATGAGATTGTGGTGAAGGACATGGGTGTTCGTTGACTCGTGGCAGGGCCATGAGATTGTGGTGAAGGACATGGGTGTTTGTTGACTCGTGGCAGGGCCATGAGATTGTGGCGAAAGACATGGGTGCTCGTTGACTCGTGGCAGGGCCATGAGATTGTGGCGAAAGACATGGGTGCTCGTTGACTCGTGGCAGGGCCATGAGATTGTGGCGAAGGACATGGGTGCTCGTTGACTCGTTACAGGGCCATGAGATTGTGGCGAAGAGCAACAGGCGCCAAAAGCGTATTGAGATAGAAAGAAGTGAACAGTGAATTGAACTATAAAATACCATTGACTTCACAAAGACAAGTGGCGCAGTAATTGTCTTTTTGCTGGTCCGTCTATGCGGGGTCACATTTTTCTATCTGGAGCTGCGGCTTCCTTACAGGGGCGTGGTGAAATACTACGGCATTTTCATAATTTTATTTTCCCTTTGAATCCAATGTAACAACTTTCGGTCGTGGGGCAGTTACCCACTTGAATGATACTGTTTGCAGTTACAGTTGGCGCTCGGTGATCTACATACGTGTTATATTTATATTTAACTCACCTTTATTGTATATGTGTATTCGCTATTTCGAGGTGTACTTGTTAGAATTTCACATAGGGAGCCTGGTGAAAACCTAATACGTCATAGGTGTCGGGAAACGAAAATTTGAGAATCACTGGCCTAGCCCAACACAGTATACGTCCCACGCACGCTGAACATCCGGTTTGGTGGGCTTAACATTACTGCTATTTCTCTGCGCCAGCAAGGTTTCTTTCAGATATTATCTTTCCGGGAAGGGTGCTTCCCCCCCCCCCCCCCCACCCCTACTGGGGGAAAGTCAAGTAAACCCCGCAGGGAAAAAAAATTGCTAAAAACAATGGAACGAAGATATATTTGTTTAAATTTAAAAACCCCATAATGTGTCATTTTAAAGAGTTTTAAAAAGAATAATATCTGGTGTCTTTATGCGATGGCACTTAGTGGAATCTATTAAATATCGCTATGCTTGATATATTTGATGATCCACCAAATATTTAAGGATAATCTTTTTATTATTCGATTATAAATATCGTACTGGCCACTCCTGATTATCAGATGAAACCTTATTTACCGTTGTCAGCAAATTTCGATAATTTTACAATTTTTAAATGTTTTTTTTTATAATAATAATTCTTGCAAAATACCAAGCATACGCAGCCTATTTACAAATTATATTTTGTTATCAAAGCATTACTTTTAAAATAAGGAAAGGTGTTTGTTATGTAGGACGTGATTACGTCACACTTTCCCCGTGCCGTGCTTAGATTACTAGCAGACGCTCGGTTCGTGTTGGGCGTGGCCCATTTCCTTTCATTTTAGTGTGTTTACGGCCGACACCAATTAAACATAACTAATCTGTTATCATGTTATGTTGTAGAACGTTTGAGGTTGGATCAGAAAAGTAAACTATGTCTTAAGACTTTTCTGGAAGGTGTCTTACGCCCCATATATAAAGGGTTCTGCAAACATTTAGAGTCGGAGAGAGATTGATTGATAGATTTTTGTAATTATACGAGACAAGTGGATTAGTCTTTGTGTACTCATATGTGTTTATTCGCATTCATCATTGTACGTTATTAATTGGCACATTGTACTGTGTACCGGTACAAGACTTCTCATACTCTGTAAGTTGATGATTGTAATAATATTTCTTTTGTTTTGTTATTATATTAATACTTAAATAAATCTTATGTATTATAATTAGAACAGTTTTGAGTGTCGTATTTTTGCTATTTTATTTCTCTCTATGGTATCGTCCTTTGTTATGCACTGTTTGAACGAGCCATAACATTAAACTAAAAGGTGAAGTTCTCACAATAGAAGGCAGTGCGTAAAAGTGTTCATTGTAAATTGCATTATGGCATTAGGCTTTAAACAATATTTTTATAAGCAAAATAATAAATATACTCACTTCCATGAGTGATTATTTATATCAAATAGACAACTTACACAATAAGATTTTTTAAATGAAAAATTTAATAGTGTCAATTGTATTATTTACTATATCGAAAGCCTTTGTGTCTTCTTGAAATGTGCTACGTTTGTACATAAAGTTTCCCGAAGAGATTTTATTTCTAAAATTAGAATATATTTATTAAAATCCCCAGCACTTTTGTCTTTTAAATACTTAAATAATAAAAAATTGAACGCATCAGTTTGAAAGGAATTTTTTTGTTCATAATATTTATTTTCAAAATGAGAATAGATCAGAATGTTTACAAAACGAGTTTGTGAACTGGTATTTGGATTACGAAGTGGCTAATGGGACCCGGAAAGTTTTGAGAGATTGAGTTTATTGTAAAAAATATTTACAATAGTATTTTTGTATTTGTAAGATAAAATT
The DNA here is from genome assembly GCA_964033795.1 of Lymnaea stagnalis. Taxonomy (NCBI): domain Eukaryota; kingdom Metazoa; phylum Mollusca; class Gastropoda; family Lymnaeidae; genus Lymnaea; species Lymnaea stagnalis. Next base: position 727,969 of record CAXITT010000056.1, read on the forward strand.
TGGTATCAAATGAACGATTATTGAATGGGTTATATGTTTGCAAATTTACTTCCTCAGATTGATTAATTTAACTACTACAAATGTCATCTAAACAGCCATTTAGTCTAAAGGGACCCGGGTCCGAATAGTCATTAGCATTTCAATTATCATCCCCATTATTTTTTTATTTTTTTTGTGTAGGTACTTGTTTTAGAATAAATTCGTATTTCTAATTTGTCAGATTAAAATACATTCTGCGCATTTGGGAAAAAAAAAATAAAATTATATATAATTGGCTAGTTGTATTTTATCTGAAAAAGTTATAGTAGTTTGAAATTGCCCCAAAACAAAAAACATAAACTGAATTTTGGGAAATTTCTACGATTTTGTAAACAACTCGTGTCTTCTTTACATAATAAAGCAGATCATAAAAAAATTATAAAAATGACTAGTTTTAAGAACCCATTAAAATTCCTTGACCTTTCTATTTCAGAGACGTAGCCTGAGTGTTTGGCACACGGGGACAAGATTCGTGCCCAGGGATGAGATTCGGTTTAAAACGCCCCTTTTTTTTTCCTTTTTAAACTCCCATTCCAATTATTTGCATCAATCAAATAATATCAAAGTGCATGCAAGCGCCCCTGACTAACTGTCGCCCGAGGACTTCCGTCCACACTAACCCCCACCCCCCAAGGCTCTGTTCTACTGAACAGGATTTTTCATTACTATGTTATAACTTATAAATATTTAGCTAAGGCAATTTTAGACGTACTTGGTTATAAAAGTAAATTTTATTCATTTCCGTTCAACATATCAAATGATTTTAGCAGTGCTGTTTGTGAATAAAACAGTTTTTAAAAAAAATAAATAATTTATGAACTATGAAGTTAACACCACAAAGTTAAAAAAAAAAATCATAGTCACATTTCTATTTGGTTATATTTAGTATTTAGTAATATAAAAAAATATTTGCCTAACGCAAATAAGTCAAGCAGAGTCGTCACCCAACTTTTCGATGGCCCTTTTCCCAACCTTTTGGTTTTTTTGCTACCGCACCCTGCACTGAAAGCTTGTAAGTAAGAAAATATCCACATCACATGTTTAAACCACTAACATATCCGAGGCTCACAGCAGTGGCTGAGCTTGCTGGTTTCACAATGTGTTTCTAAGGTTGAGTGACACTTTCAACTAGCATCTCTCTCGTTGCTTTTCAAGTGTAGACTGTTGCAAACGAAATTAAATTATTTTCTAAAATAAATTCTTTTATTTTAAATTTATCAAACATTTTCTGGGGACCATAAATATTCAGTAGGTGATATTCAGATCGGAAAATGCTCACAGCTAGGGCGCCAAAAACTGGAAGGAATTTAATTCATAACCCGCTGATGCAGCGTTAATATTGTCCTTAATCTTATCATTGGTCATTTTGGTGCTTCCATTGCTCAAGTTTGAAATGTCACATCAAATTGTCTGAACGAAATACAACATTCAAGTATATATGTCCCACATGCTCTCCTGCATTTTGAATTTGCGCAACTGTCTTCTGCACCATTAATCTCTACATCCACGCTGATCAATGTTACAGTATAGGGTTGAACATACCCTGAGGCACGCCACAATTGGAGTGAGTTGACTTTGTGTATGGGACTTACACCATAACGTCCACCAAGACCCTTAAAAATTCCCTTTCCCTGAACAAAAGTTCTAATAGAAACATTGACTTCAACTACACTACAAAATGCACATCTTTTTGTTGTTGTTGTTGTTGTTGTTGAAATAATCAACTAAATTATGTGGGAAATAATTATAATAATTAATCTATACTAATAAAAGGCAAAGCCCTCACTGAATGACTCATCACTAATTCTCCAACTTCCCCTGTAGATAGAAGCATGAAATTTGGCAGGCTTATTCCTTACGGCTCATTTAGAAAAGTTAAGCAGAGTTCTTTTGAAAACTCTATTCCATTTTGGGCCGGGGGCCTACAATGTCATTTTTCATATATGAGCTATATAAATAAAATGATCAACAAATACAACTACACGAATAGCTGGAATTTGACCAAACTTACTATACATACATTTAATAGTCCATACTCAAATACCGAAGGGTACTTAACACCTAATATCCAGCCGGGGCCCACTTTAATTTGTCCTTATATAAGCCGTATAAATATCAATAGGCTTAGTACTTTTACATGAATAGATTGATCTTGACCAAAATTAGTGCACATACTCTAAATTATCAATATTCAAAAACCAACGGGACTTTAAATTATAATATTTGTAACCCTGGGGCTGGGGCCCCATTTCATTTTTTTCTTATTTTTACTACTAAAAGGCAAAGCCCTCACTGACCCATCACTAATTCTCCAACTTCCCCTGTAGATAGAAACATGACATTTGTCAGGCTTACTCCTTACGAATATATGTACACATTTTAAGGAGGTTTTATTTCAAAATTCTCTACCGTTTGGGGGCGGGGCCTAAAATGTCATTTGTCTCTCAATGAGCTTTATAAATAAAATGATCAAGAAATACTGCCACATGACTAGATGAAATAGGACCAAACTTAATCTCCATACATTTGATTATCCACTTGCAAATACCGATGGGAACTTAACTCATAATAACCATCTCTCAGCGCCGGTCACCCAATTTTATTTTTCCTACTATAACCTTTATTAATATCAATAGGCTTAGTACTACTACATGAATAGATGGATATTGACCAAACTTAGTACACGTACCATTGATTATCCATATTCAAATACCTAATTTCCTAATATAAGTTATATAATTATCAATAGGGTTAGACAACACCATAGGTTCTATGTAATTAGGTGGATGTAGGCCTTGCTTTGCAGCAATACCCTTCTTAGTCCATTTTAAAATATCGTTTGATTTAATATCTAATCCATTCAAGGCCGGTCTAGATTTTTCTAGATACTTTGATAATTTAAAAGAGTTATGTATATGTCATTTCTAAACCACTTTCAATAGGAGTCGTTTTAAAAATATATTTTATCTCAATGATTTTATAAGCCCCCCTCCCCCCCCCTCCAATTTCAGAGATTAACAAACAGGTACTTTATTAAATTGGCCCCCAACGGGGCCCCCATATTAATTTAAATGTATTATAGTTAGTAGTACAATTTAGTTGTATAATATTTCGCATTCGAGAAATAATTACGTAGATATGTAATTTTTACACGTTTCATGGAGGATATTAAATTTAATCTGGAATGTTCTATATTGTTCTAAGGGGATATATAAAATTGATATAAAAGCTTATTCAAACAAAATCGCACTGAGCATGATCCCATAGAGAAACATGATCCTAATGTGACACATAGGTGAACAGGATACTATTGAGATCCCATCGGATAAGGGGTTCAAACCGGGATCATGATCCTATCAGGAAAAGGGATGACATCGGAAAAGAGAGTCCCTAGTTGGAACGGGATCCCACAGTGAACGCGATCCTAACGGGATCAGACCCTAAGGACAGACCCTACAAATAGTTGGCATTGATTTGAGGCAGGTTTGATTTTCGCAAGGGAATGCGTTGTATAGTCTCCGGAATATGCAGATACTTGATAATTTTGTGACTTTTTTTCTTTAAAAAAGACTCTCCTCTGCGAAGCGTGGGTATTTTGCTAGTAATAATAATCAAATTCATTTGAAGATCACGCTTCATCCCCAAAGGCTCAAAGCGCAGTACATAGTCTAGTGTATTAAAAGTTAATCAAACAACATATACTATACAACATTGAAATACAAAATGTAACATTGCAAAAGCTATATACGAGAATACCCATTTTAAGTCTTTCATACCAAATAACAATAAACAACACAGGCCAATACACATTCACAAGATAATAGCTAAATAGACAAAATCATCCAAGCAGATGTTTGTGAAATAGATTTGTCTTTAGATCTGTTTTGAATGACTCCAGTGACTGGCAGTTTCTAAGGGCAACAGGAAGAGTGTTCCAAATTGTTGAGCCTGCTAATTAGAAAGTACGCCCCTCACAAGTTTCAAGGTGAATACGTAGCATCAAGAGTTTACCACTATCAGTTGAGTGGAGTTTTCTAGTGGTTACATAAGGCGTCAGCAGCTATTTGAGATAAGATGGTGCCAGGTCATGCAAGCAGCGGTAGCACAGTGTTGTAATTTTGTACTCTATGCGAGCGTGGACCGGCAGCTAATGCAACTCTCTCAGAAGTGCCTTAGCATGGTCGAACTTGCGTTTTCGAAAAACCGTGCGAGCCACTTTATTCTGTGCTTTTTTAATTTTATTCAGGAGCGTAGCTGGAAGACCCACCATAAGAGCATTGCAGTACTCCATGCGTGATAGCACGAATGCAGACATGAGCTTCTTTGATGCATCTAAGATTAAGAAAGGTCTGATTTGACTAATTCTGCGCAGCTCTAGAAAAATCGCCTTGCAAAGCATATTAACGGGATTTTCCATATTAAGTGTTCTTTCTAACTAGACACCCAGATTTCGCACTGTTTTGTCAAACTCAATCTGCATACCTGAGAGAGTAAGGGTTTGTGTGTTGCGTGTCCCACAGACTCTTCCAGCGCTCAATATTCATCTTACTTACTTACTTATGCCTTATGCCCAGTCTACGACATAACGCGTCTACAAGAACTTTGTATTCATCTTGGCTCTGTGCTTTCCTTTTTAGTAGATACCATGTGTACCCCATACTTTGTGTGTCTGCCTCTAGATCGCGTCTCCATGTATCCCATACTTTGTGTGTCTGCGTTTAGATCGCGTCCCCATCTGTTACCCGTACTTTGCGTGTCTGCATTTAGATCACGTCTCCATGTATCCCATACTTTGTGTGTCTGCTTCTAGATCGCGTCTCCATTTTTTACCCGTACTTTGTGTGTCTGCCTCTAGACCACGTCCCCATCTGTTACCCGTAATTTGTGTGTTTGACTTTAGCTTACGTCTGCATGTATCCCTTACTTTGTGTGTCTGCCTCTTGATTGCGCCTCTATGTATCCTATACTTTGTGTGTCTGCCTTTATATCGCGTCTACATTGATCCCAAACTTTGTGTGTCTGCCTCTAGATCACGTCTCCATGTATTCCATAATTTGTGTGTCTGCCTCTAGATCGCGTCTCCATGTATCCGATACTTTGTGTGTCTGCCTTTAGATCGCGTCTCCATGAATCCCATAATTTGTGTGCCTGCCTCTAGATCACGTGTCCATGTATTTTTACATATAATATGATCTTTGTATTTCTTCTATTGATATAAATAAAAGTAATATTCATTGGCACCACCGATTTCTACCCTACAACACGATGAAAATGATCGCTAACTTTTTAACAATCGATAAATTATCGATAGAAACTGTGCAGTTCTCTAAAAATCCCGCACCTCCATAAGAAAAACTGAGCCCTGGGAACCGCCACATCATCCCCTTTCTACGCCACTGGAAGGGGCGTATCTTTGATTATTTGACGTAAGAGGACGTTATTTTTGTACGCACCTTTAAATCTTACACTAATTATTTTCCATTAATACCATCAAAGCCCATTTGGTGCCCCCTCTAGTCTGGCGCTTCGGGACGTATGTCCGTTCTGTCAGCCCCTAGGTACGCCTCTGGCCGCTGCCAAGTGGCTCTGCTTTCACTAAAATCTGAAATGTCCTCACAGGAGAAAAATATCTGAAAGAAACAATATGTGTTAGTGTGAAGAGGGAGAAGGATTATGTGTTTCGTTATGAAAACTAGAGTATGAATCATAGACTAAGAATAGCAGACTAAGAAAAGTGAGATCATTGAGTTAATGTGGGGACAGAGAAGGCGTGATAATGAAAAATACTTTCTCACACAGAGTATTTGAGAAAAAACAGTCTAAAAAATTGAAAGTATTTTAAACATATATGTACGTCTCATTGTATTCATTAATGTCCAATGATTTAAATTATGGAAGTGAAAAATTGGATGTTACAGGAAATTTAAATGTAGTCTTTTCATGAAGTTCCATTATCTTTTATTAAAATTTTTTCATATTGTGACAACATTCGATGTCTTAAATTGACACTAAATTTGTCTCTGTTTCTGTTTAATTATATTAAAACATTTTCCTTTTTGTCACCCAAGAAATGTGTCTTTTAAAGAAATGATAAAAATTCTAACTATCTAACTTTTTTGGGAAGGCAAGGGACGGCACACACCCTAGTTACGCCATTTAGACGGGATAGAGATTGTGTTGGATGCAGCAAGGTACATAAGCGTTCAACTAACAATTAGACACACAACAAAAGTTTAAATTTTCTAATGACCGAGTTGTCTATATTCCTTGTCTAAGTCCATCCAAGCTACTTAATTTAATATTTCAAAATAATTTTATCAAATAAAATAGTAAATTGTTTCATGTACTTCCATGTAAATTCAACTTTTATTGATTCAGACTGGAACAACATTTTTTTTAATTAAAAATAAATATGTGATAACTTTGTCATGTTTGTGCGTTCTGAAATTCACATCATGTTCAGTAATCACATCATATTTAGTATTCAAATTATATTTAGTTTTTACATTAGATTCAGTAATCACATCTTATTTAGTATTTATCATATATTTAGTAATCACATTATATTTAGTATTCACATCAGATTCAGAAATTAAATCGGATTCAGTATTCACATCAGATTTAGTTTCAGATCAGCCCCAGTATTTAAATCAGACTCTGTAATTACATAAGATTCAGTATTCACATCAGATTTAGTTTCAGATCAGCCCCAGTATTTAAATCAGACTCTGTAATTACATAAGATTCAGTATTCACATCAGATTTAGTTTCAGATCAGCCCCAGTATTTAAATCAGACTCTGTAATTACATAAGATTCAGTATTCACATCAGATTTAGTTTCAGATCAGCCCCAGTATTTAAATCAGACTCAGTAATTACATAAGATTCAGTATTCACATCAGATTTAGTTTCAGATCAGCCCCAGTATTTAAATCAGACTCAGTAATTACATAAGATTCAGTATTCACATCAGATTTAGTTTCAGATCAGCCCCAGTATTTAAATCAGACTCAGTAATTACATAAGATTCAGTATTCACATCAGACTTAGTTTCAGATCAGCCCCAGTATTTAAATCAGACTCAGTAATTACATAAGATTCAGTATTCACATCAGATTTAGTTTCAGATCAGCCCCAGTATTTAAATCAGACTCAGTAATTACATAAGATTCAGTATTCACATCAGACTTAGTTTCAGATCAGCCCCAGTATTTAAATCAGACTCAGTAATTACATAAGATTCAGTATTCACATCAGATTTAGTTTCAGATCAGCCCCAGTATTTAAATCAGACTCAGTAATTACATAAGATTCAGTATTCACATCAGATTTAGTTTCAGATCAGCCCCAGTATTTAAATCAGACTCAGTAATTACATAAGATTCAGTATTCACATCAGATTTAGTTTCAGATCAGCCCCAGTATTTAAATCAGACTCAGTAATTACATAAGATTCAGTATTCACATCAGACTTAGTTTCAGATCAGCCCCAGTATTTAAATCAGACTCAGTAATTACATAAGATTCAGTATTCACATCAGATTTAGTTTCAGATCAGCCCCAGTATTTAAATCAGACTCAGTAATTACATAAGATTCAGTATTCACATCAGATTTAGTTTCAGATCAGCCCCAGTATTTAAATCAGACTCAGTAATTACATAAGATTCAGTATTCACATCAGATTTAGTTTCAGATCAGCCCCAGTATTTAAATCAGACTCAGTAATTACATAAGATTCAGTATTCACATCAGATTTAGTTTCAGATCAGCCCCAGTATTTAAATCAGACTCAGTAATTACATAAGATTCAGTATTCACATCAGATTTAGTTTCAGATCAGCCCCAGTATTTAAATCAGACTCAGTAATTACATAAGATTCAGTATTCACATCAGATTTCGTATTCACATCACATCCAGTATTCACAACATATTCATTAATAACAACGATAAGTAACAGATTTAGACCAACATTTGCATAACCTGGAATAAAAACCATTACAACCAAACTGTCCAGAATATCTAAATAAGTGAATATCATTTACAATAGAGAGAGGAGGTGGGTGGAAAAAAACAACTGTTTGTACGTAAAGATGTTTTTGTAACTGACAATACAAGGCAATACAATCTGGTAATGTAAAATTTATTGTAGCTGACAATACAAGGTAACCCTATCTGATATTTTAATTTTGTTGTAACTTTCATTATTAGGCAAAATAACATGGTATTGTAAATGTTGTTGTGACTTACTATAACCGGCGATATAACATTGTATTGTAAATGTTGTTGTGGCTTACTATAATCGGTGATATAACATGATATTGTAATTGTTGTTGTGACTTACTATAACCGGTGATATAACATGGTATTGTTATTGTTGTTGTGACTTACTATAACCGGTGATACAACATGGTATTGTAAATGTTGTTGTGACTTACTAAAGCAGGCAATATAACATGGTATTGTAAATGTTGTTGTGACTTACTACAACCAGCAATATAACATGATATTGTAAATGTTGTTGTGAATTACTATAACAGGCGATATAACATGGTATTGTAAATGTAGTTGTGACTTACAATAACAGGCAATATAACATGGTATTGTAAATGTTGTTGTGACTTACTATAACAGGCAATATATCATGGTATTGTAAATGTTGTTGTGACTTACTATAACCGGCGATATAACATAGTATTGTAAATGTGGTTGTGACTTACTATAACCGGTGATATAACATAGTATTGTAAATGTGGTTGTGACTTACTATAACCGGTGATATAACATAGTATTGTAAATGTTGTTGTGACTTACTATAACCGGTGATATAACATGGTATTGTAAATGTTGTTGTGACTTACTATAACCGGCGATATAACATGGTATTGTAAATGTTGTTGTGACTTACTATAACCGGTGATATAACATAGTATTGTAAATGTTGTTGTGACTTACTATAACCGGCGATATAACATGGTATTGTAAATGTTGTTGTGACTTACTATAACCGGTGATATAACATGGTATTGTAAATGTTGTTGTGACTTACTATAACCGGCGATATAACATGGTATTGTAAATGTTGTTGTGACTTACTATAACCAGTGATATAACATAGTATTATAAATGTGGTTGTGACTTAATATAACCGGTGATATAACATGATATTGTAAATGTTGTTGTGACTTACTATAACCGCTGATATAACATGATATTGTAAATGTTGTTGTGACTTACTATAACCGGCAATATAACATGGTATTGTAAATGTTGTTGTGACTTACTATAACAGGCAATATATCATGGTATTGTAAATGTTCTTGTGACTTACTATAACCGGCGATATAACATAGTATTGTAAATGTGGTTGTGACTTACTATAACAGGCAATATAACATGGTATTGTAAATGTTGTTGTGACTTACTATAACAGGCAATATATCATGGTATTGTAAATGTTGTTGTGACTTACTATAACCGGCGATATAACATAGTATTGTAAATGTTGTTGTGACTTACTATAACCGCTGATATAACATGGTATTGTAAATGTTGTTGTGACTTACTATAACCGGTGATATAACATGATATTGTAAATGTTGTTGTGACTTACTATAACCGCTGATATAACATGGTATTGTAAATGTTGTTGTGACTTATTATAACCGGCAATATAACATGGTATTGTAAATGTTGTTGTGACTTACTATAACAGGCAATATATCATGGTATTGTAAATGTTGTTGTGACTTACTATAACAGGTGATATAACTTGGTATTGTAAATGTTGTTGTGACTTACTATAACTGGCAATATACCATGGTATTTTAAATGTTGTTGTGACTTACTATAACAGGCAATATAACATCGTATTGTAAATGTTGTTGTGACTTACTACAACCGGCAATATAACATGGTGTTGTAAATATTGTTGTGACTTACTATAACAGGAAATATAACATGGTATTGTAAATGTTATTGTGACTTACTATAACCGGCAATATAACATGGTATTGTAAATGAAGTTGTGACTTACTATAACCGGCGATTTAACATGGTATTGTAAATGTTGTTGTGACTTACTATAACCGGCAATATATCATGGTATTGTAAATGTTGTTGTGACTTACTATAACCGGTGATATAAAATGGTATTGTAATTCTTGTTGTGGCTTACTATAACCGGTGATATAAAATGGTATTGTAATTGTTGTTGTGACTTACTATAACCGGTGATATAACATGGTATTGTTATTGTTGTTGTGACTTACTATAACAGGTGATACAACATGGTATTGTAAATGTTGTTGTGACTTACTATAACCGGTGATATAACATGATATTGTAATTGTTGTTGTGGCTTACTATAATCGGTGATATAACATGATATTGTTATTGTTGTTGTGACTTACTATAATAGGTGATACAACATGGTATTGTAAATGTTGTTGTGACTTACTACAACCAGCAATATAACTTGGTATTGTAAATGTTGTTGTGACTTACTATAACAGGCGATATAACATGGTATTGTAAATGTTGTTGTGATTTACAATAACAGGCAATATAACATGGTATTGTAAATGTTGTTGTGACTTACTATAACAGGCAATATAACATGGTATTGTAAATGAAGTTGTGACTTACCATAACCGGCGATATAACATGGTATTGTAAATGTTGTTGTGACTTACTATAACCGGCAATATAAAATGGTATTGTAAATGTTGTTATGACTTACTATAACAGGCAATATAACATGGTATTGTAAATGAAGTTGTGACTTACCATAACTGGCGATATAACATGGTATTGTAAATGTTGTTGTGACTTACTATAACAGGCAATATAACATGGTATTGTAAATGTTGTTGTGATTTACTATAACAGGCGATATAACATGGTATTGTAAATGAAGTTGTGACTTACCATAACTGGCGATATAACATGGTATTGTAAATGTTCTTGTGACTTACTATAACCGGCAATATAAAATGGTATTGTAAATGTTGTTATGACTTACTATAACAGGCAATATAACATGGTATTGTAAATGTTGTTGTGAATTACTATAACAGGCAATATAACATGGTATTGTAAATGTTTTTGTGACTAACTATAACAAGCAATATAACAATGTATTGTAAATGTTGTATTGACTTACTATAACCGGCAATATATCATGGTTTGTAAATGTTGTTGTGACTTACTATAACCGGTGATATAAAATGGTATTGTAATTCTTGTTGTGGCTTACTATAACCGGTGATATAAAATGGTATTGTAATTGTTGTTGTGACTTACTATAACCGGTGATATAACATGGTATTGTTATTGTTGTTGTGACTTACTATAACAGGTGATACAACATGGTATTGTAAATGTTGTTGTGACTTACTATAACCGGTGATATAACATGATATTGTAATTGTTGTTGTGGCTTACTATAATCGGTGATATAACATGATATTGTTATTGTTGTTGTGACTTACTATAATAGGTGATACAACATGGTATTGTAAATGTTGTTGTGACTTACTACAACCAGCAATATAACTTGGTATTGTAAATGTTGTTGTGACTTACTATAACAGGCGATATAACATGGTATTGTAAATGTTGTTGTGATTTACAATAACAGGCAATATAACATGGTATTGTAAATGTTGTTGTGACTTACTATAACAGGCAATATAACATGGTATTGTAAATGAAGTTGTGACTTACCATAACCGGCGATATAACATGGTATTGTAAATGTTGTTGTGACTTACTATAACCGGCAATATAAAATGGTATTGTAAATGTTGTTATGACTTACTATAACAGGCAATATAACATGGTATTGTAAATGAAGTTGTGACTTACCATAACTGGCGATATAACATGGTATTGTAAATGTTGTTGTGACTTACTATAACAGGCAATATAACATGGTATTGTAAATGTTGTTGTGATTTACTATAACAGGCGATATAACATGGTATTGTAAATGAAGTTGTGACTTACCATAACTGGCGATATAACATGGTATTGTAAATGTTCTTGTGACTTACTATAACCGGCAATATAAAATGGTATTGTAAATGTTGTTATGACTTACTATAACAGGCAATATAACATGGTATTGTAAATGTTGTTGTGAATTACTATAACAGGCAATATAACATGGTATTGTAAATGTTTTTGTGACTAACTATAACAAGCAATATAACAAGGTATTGTAAATGTTGTATTGACTTACTATAACTTGTGATATAACATTGTATTGTAAATGTTGTTGTAACTTACTATAACCGGCGATATCATCTGGCTTGTAAATAACATCCTTGATTTCAAATGAACATTATTGAAGAAAAAAATTGCAGTTAATAACATTAAATAAAAATAATTTTTTTTTGCATTCATTAAAACAACACTTATAATTATTCTAATTTTAATCTTTGATCAGTGAGAGAAGCATTACTGGTATTCTAAGTCCGATTATTGTCATCTGATCAATTTAAACTATGAAAATAGAGAGAATCAGTACCGGTGTGTGAAGTCCGATATAATTCATAAGATGAGGTTACATGATGCCATGGTGGAGGATTATCGGGGCATAGTGTCATTGACAGTATTGAACTTTTATTTCAAAATGTGTATTCGTGAGTCATAGAACTAGGGCTACCACGTGAGACGAGTCATAGAACTAGGGCTACCACGTGACGTGAGTCATAGAACTAGGGCTACCACGTGAGATGAGTCATAGAACTAGGGCTACCACGTGAGATGAGTCATAGAACTAGGGCTACCACGTGAGATGAGTCATAGAACTAGGGCTACCACGTGAGATGAGTCATAGAACTAGGGCTACCACGTGAGATGAGTCATAGAACTAGGGCTACCACGTGAGATGAGTCATAGAACTAGGGCTACCACGTGAGATGAGTCATAGAACTAGGGCTACCACGTGAGATGAGTCATAGAACTAGGGCTACCACGTGAGATGAGTCATAGAACTAGGGCTACCACGTCAGATGAGTCATAGAACTAGGGCTACCACGTGAGATGAGTCATAGAACTAGGACTACCGCGTGAGATGAGTCATAGAACTAGGGCTACCACGTGAGATGAGTCATAGAACTAGGGCTACCACGTGAGATGAGTCATAGAACTAGGGCTACCACGTGAGATGAGTCATATAACTAATACTACCACGTGAGATGAGTCATAGAACTAGGGCTACCACGTGAGATGAGTCATAAAACTAGGGCTACCACGTGAGATGAGTCATAGAACTAGGGCTACCACGTGAGATGAGTCATAGACCTAGGGCTACCACGTGAGATGAGTCATAGAACTAGGACTACCACGTGAGATGAGTCATAGAACTAGGACTACCAAGTGAGATGAGTTATAGAACTAGGGCTACCACGTGAGATGAGTCATAGAACTAGGGCTACCACGCGACGTTAGATTAAACTCAAAATGATACACTGTTTAGGGGGAGGGGGAGGTGTTTATCTCAAAACTTATTCTAGAGCAGGGATTCCTAATCATGTTACAGCCCTGCACCTCCTCTCTATATTCTAGAGCATGGATTCCTAATCATGTTACAGCCCTGCACCTCCTCTCTATATTCTAGATCATGGATTCCTAATCATGTTACAGCCCTGCACCGCCTCTCTATATTCTAGAGCATGGATTTCTAATCATGTTACAGCCCTGCGTCTCCCATCTATATTCTAGAGCAATGATTCCTAATCATGTTATAGCCGTGCACCTCCTCTCTATATTCTAGAGCAATGATTCCTAATCATGTTATAGCCCTGCACCTCCTCTCTATATTCTAGAGCAATGATTCCTAATCATGTTATAGCCCTGCACCTCCTCTCTATTTCAAAACAAAAACTGTAATCCCCAACACCCTCATTAATGATATTGTAAAGAACAAATTAAATAAGAATTATTAAACAGATTTCTTTTTGTCATTCCCCCCCCCCCTAATTACCTTTCTAGAAACAATAAAAAAATTAAAAATGAAAGTAATACAAAAAAAAAAAAATTATATTCAAATCTTTTAATGATGATAATCAAAATGAAAAAAAAAAATTGTTTTCGTTTTTAAAGGAAGGAACAACTGGCAATGGTAGTAAATAAAATGTTCTTGGTTTTTGGCACCTCATGGGCTTGGTTTGACCTTTGGTTAAGAACCACTGTTCTAGGGGAATGTCTCAGACTCAAGTGCAGTTATTCGATATCCATTGTAGGGGACATTTGTGAAGTTTTTATAAAGGAGAGTAGTGGGAAAAAAAGATTTTATAGGGAGGGTGGAGATGTTAGTGACGTCATATTTAAAGCGAGGAGCAGGGGTTCTAACTTTTGTAACAATTAGGGGGGAGGGAGTGCGTAAAAACTCGGCAACATTTGAGTGACTTTATTTATGGATGGTCCCTAAAGCCGGCAGATACTAGATCTGAAACATAGCTATAGCCTGATAAGATTAGATAAGAGAAAAAATATGACCTGCAGTAAACTAGATCAAAGAATCGACAATAGCTTGCATAGCCTATCAGAGAAACGGCTATAGGTTGCATAGAATAGATCAGAGAAAATATTATCTCCAGTAGAGCCTAGTATAGACTATAACAGATTAACTACTATAGCCTTCACAGACAAGATCAGATAAAAAAATATAGCTTGCAGAGACATGTTTGTGAAAATTCATACGGAGAGCTCTACGTGAAGACAATGTTATATGGCACAGCTCATCAGATGGCGCTAGTTATCAATGTACTAGAAGAGGTCTTAAGAACGCAAGCTCAAACCTTCATTAGAATATATGTGTTACTTAGTAGTGTGTGATATATAGCTCAGCAGATGGCGCTAGTTATCACTGTACTAGCCGAGGTTTTAAGAACGCCAGCTCAAACCTTCATTAGAATATATGTGTTACTTAGTAGTGTGTCATCTATAGATATTAGGTTGTTTGGTTATAGGTAAGATGTTCTAACTACGAATTCAAACTTGATATTTGATTTGCGAAAACAATTTACAAAATGAATATATTTGTATTTGTTGGTGCGCACGTATATGTGTGGGTCTGTGTGTGTGCGCACGTATATGTGTGGGTCTGTGTATGTGCGCACGTATATGTGTGGGTCCGTGTGTGTGCGTTTTTATGTGTGTGTTTGTTAGATTCTGTGTGAGAGTGTGTTATGCATGTGTGAGTGAGAAAAAAGAGAGAGAGAAAGATATAGACAGAGAGATTGAGATGAAGGGAGAGAAAGTAGGAAGAGAAAAAAAGAAAGAGAGAAAGAGATAGAGAAAAAGACAAGGAGGAAATGAAAGAGAGAGAATGAAAGAGGCAGAAAGAAAAAATATATATTGCAAAGAATAGACATGGGAGAGTGAAAGGGAATAATAGGGAGATAGGACAAAGGCGTGAGAAACAGAGAAAATAAGAGAATGATCGATTAAGATAGAGACAGAGAGAGAGAGAGGGAGAGAGAGAGAGAGAGAAGGAGAAAAAGATCAAGGGACGAGTTATAAAGAGAGAAAGAGAAAAAGAGAGCGAGGGTAAAAAGATATAGAATGAGCAAGAGATAAATGGAATGTCAAACAGAGTGGGGTAGAGAGAGAGAGAGAGAGAGAGAGAGAGAGAGAGAGGGAGAGAGAGAGAGAGAGAGAGAAAGAGAGAGAGAGAGAGAGAGGGAGAGAGAGAGAGAGAAGGAGAAAAAGAGAAAGGGAAGAGAGATAAAGAGAGAAAGAGAAAAAGAGAGCGAGGGTAAAAAGATATAGAAAGAGCAAGAGATAAATGGAATGTCAAACAGAGTGGGGTAGAGAGAGAGAGAGAGAGAGAGAGAGAGAGAGGGAGAGGGAGAGAGAGAGGGAGAGAGATAAAGAAGGACCGAGAGAAAGATAGCTAAAACAAAGATATGGAGATAGAAAGTGAGAGAAAGAGAAACGTGTTTTATTAGGAACTCTATAAAAAGTTTCCATTTGGTTAGGGGGGGGGGGGGGGGATTATATTAACGTGTCCAATTTGATTTTATAAATAAGCATGACATTAAGGTAAAGTATGCAACTTGATTGTATCAGTTGTTACGTACTGCTGTCAGTCTGGAGACATTAATCTCTTAGTTAAGTGTATGTCTCCCTCTAAAATAGCACACAATGAAAGACGATACCAAATGATCAATACAATAACAAATAATGGGATACTCAAACTAGGGCTGATTACAATTAATTTTTGTTTATTATGTTAATTATAATGAATTACAAAACCAAAAAGAGAGAAACAATTAAAACTATTGATTTAAAGTGTAATGTAAGGCTTGTACCGGTACAATGTTGAAGGAAACACTATGTGCACATTTACAATGATTAAAAAGGAATATACACACACACCGTTCATAAATCTCTGGTCTCTTATCAAAGATAGGATACGCTCACAATAGCTCTCATGTTAAATGATAGCCCACAAATCTCTCGTGTGTCTAATTTTATAGTCTGTTTTAGTTATATTTCTAGAACGGCCTTTGAAACGTTTTCCTTTCCAGTTTTTTCCAGATTTTTCTCCAGAATTCTAAGGATACAGACTATTCATTTTCTTAAGGGTAAACAAAGTCAAGATAGACTATTTTTAGCTAGCCAAACCCTAAATGAGGCCCCGAGCTTGGTGTCAGATAGAGTTCATTCACAAGGAAAGATGACGTAAACACATAACACAGTTAAGCTGGCATAAAGGTCAAGTGTAACACTTCATTGTATCACTAAGTCTGACAGAAATAGAACATGTTAAACTTGATTGTATCAGTAAGTCTGGTAGAAATAGATCATGTTAAACTTGATTGTATCAATAAGTCTGGTAGAAAATGAACATGTTAAACTTGATTGTTACAATTTCCTTGGCAGAAAATTAACGTGTAAAACTTGATTGTATCAATAAGTCTGGTAGAAAATGAACATGTTAAACTTGATTGTTACAATTTCCTTGGCAGAAAATTAACGTGTAAAACTTGATTGTATCCAAAAGCCTGGCAGAAAAGTAAAGTGTAAAACTCGATTGTATCAGTCTTTATGAGATTATACAATTTAAATTTATGCACATAAATAAATACATAATTTAAACAAGACCAAATTTTACAATTATGACATACTGTAGAAAAATAACTTCAGATTCTTTATTTTCTCAGTGGCGAGGAGCATGGAATCAGGAAGCATAACATAACACAATTAAATTAACGCTTGTCAATTAAGGGGTTGTTACTGTTTAATACTAATGGAATAAATACAATTTGTTGAGCTATCTTTCTTTGTTTACTTTCAGAATAATTGTCAGACACGTAAAATCAAGCAAACACATTTTTTTTATTTTTTTTTTTTTTTATTTGGAATGAATAATATAACCGCATTGTAAATTTGAATAATTTAATAATTTTCCTCTATTTTTTTTTGTTGTACGTTTTACCACTGATAATAATAATCAATAATATTTTTTGAATGATCGGGCAACCGTTCTGTGACTCTCATTACAAATATCAATCACAAAATAATTGGATATGTCTGGATCTTATTTAAAAATGTCCTTATCAAAAGACTTGGTACTAAAACTAAAGGACTACACTGCCCCTCTCTCAGTCGTTCTGCCGTTCTCCCACGCTACCAAAACGTGCGTGCTTTTTGTTCGCATGAGTTCCTACGCAAGCCACTCTTTTACATTCATGCCTGGACTACTTTCATAATTTAGCTACGGTAACTAAATCATCAGTGATGTTCACCTCGCCAGTCCTATCTCATATGGCATAGTAAATAACTGTTCAAAGTGTTCCCGGGGATTTGAAATAATGTCTAGGTTTAAAGAAAGCAAGTTTTTAAAAACTAATTTTTATATGATACAATAATTATATATTAGCTACATTTGTATTAAAGCTGATTATAGAGTATATTCATGTATGGAAACTATAAAATTTCTTAAATGCTACCTGTGACAGGATAATAACATTTCAATATGTTTTACATATAACAAGTGAATCCATTTAATTATGTACAGCCATTATAACAAAGTTTACCATTTTAACATGTGCAACCATTATATCAAAGTTACCATTATATCTAGTGCATTAATTATGCACTGTGATAAAATTACATGATGTCCTTTCATTATATAATGTGCTAGAATTATTTTGTGTACATTGTATTAATTGCATACACTATATATTATGCTACCATTATATCAAGTGCATCTATTATCCCAAGTGCTACCACTAAATTAAGTGAATCCATTACGCTATGTGCTACCATTGCATCCGAGTTCATCAGGACCGTAGACATAGATCTCGATTCAGAGTCCCCCAGACTCATATATCGACAAACGTGAAAGATTGTTTTACAAGGTTTGCCCATCCCCCCCCCCAACCCAACCGGTGTCGCTTTCAATATATATTTTACAATAGAAACAATGCCGTTTGCATTACGTGTAAAATGTTGGTGGTACGATTTAATCACTGGGGATTTTCAGCTCACAGTTTCACATATAAACTACAAATTTGTCATGTTTTTGTAGAGAACGTATAATTACATAAGTATTCAATATTTTGTATATTTAAATTCTACAATCTACGACAACCATGCTGTCTGTATGCACAAAGGATAATTACCGAAAAGTTAATGCATGTCGAATGTTATTATTAATTGAGCCAACCACTGATTGGAGACATACCGACCAACCCAGAGGTTGTAGTGATATGAGGTTGTTGTACACGACAAGATGTCAGCGACCAATCAATGTTGGGAGACATACCGAACAACCCAGAGGTTGTAGTGATATCAGGTTGTTGTACACGACAAGATGTCAGTGACCAATCACTGTTGGGACACATACTGACCAACCCGAAGGTTGCATTGATATCAGGTCGTAGTAGTCAACCACCAGCCACTAATGTATTGATGTCATCATTTTATGTAGGTGATGATTTCCTACCAAATGTCAGATGTCTAGATGGTCAACTTTACTATCCATATGTTCTAAAGTAACACGTAAATAGCATAATCTTATGTAATAAACAAACATTATGTGTCATATTACCGTGTATGTCAATGTTAATTTAACATAAACAACAAACATACAAGAAATAACAAAATGGAAATAATTTTATTTCTCAGATTATTACATCTTATAAAAGGTGACAAAACGTGTTAAAATGGTATACGATAGAAGAAATGGTTTTAAATAGAACATATTTTATATATTTAATTGATTCAACAGTTTAGAGATGACATTTTAAAATAAAGTTTCTAACAAAATTGTGATATGTTATAAATACTTGAGATGTGATAGTTAAAGGTAGGGGCGCAGATACTGGAGGTGGGGGCGTTCATGGGGCGTGGTGTTTGGTGGATGATGTTGTCTACTACAACACTAAACAGTTGATACAACTTTGTATAATTGTATAGAATTATTTAAAACATTAAAACATTAATTGTTGACATTAGCGATATTAGGGGTGCTCCGGTCCTCCCGACCAATGCTACAAAAATTGTTTCCCTTAGAATTGACCCCCCTGTGGACATGGTGAGCATAATGCCAGACATCACCATACCCCAGTGAGTGGACAGGAGCCCCACTACTGCCTGGACATGTACATGTTGTGTACGTGTACTTGGTACTTCTAAAAAAAAAATCATCCATAACGTACCTGTTTATCCATTGTCCTACGGAGATCTGTTTAGGACATCCATGTGGATGTGATACTATGAATGTCAACTTGACCTCATCTCTAGAACTCCAGTATTTGTTCTTTAATTTCTCCCATAGATACCACCAGTGTCTCACCATCTTGTCCAGTTTATCCAGTAAATCAAAGTCACATGTCACACATTTCAACTTACACCTGTCTTCCTCAATGTCTGCCACCATCACCGTCAAGCCATCAAGAGTGACCAGTGGACAAACTTGTCTATCAAAGAACAATCTACACGTGGTGTGTCTCGCCTCAAGGTCATCAAACACGACGTGTGTGGCAGTGTCCATCCTTACCTCTCCCCACACTTTGCTGGGTTTGTACGAGTGTTGACACTTGTGACATCGACAAGTCCCCTTGTTGTAATTCTCTGTCAACTTGTCTACATACGTCACCATCCCAGTCCCTACCCTCATGACGTCACTTCCTCTCATGTTATAAAAGGCGTATGGGACTGTGGTGTTTGGCCAAAATTCTGGTCTTTTTGGACTGGTCATTTTAACATGTACCCTGACAGTCAGGTCAGCTGTAGCTTTGATGTACTTAACAAGATCGTTGTCATGGTGACTTTCTGGCAGGTGACTGATGTTAAAATCGTTGACAGGTACAAAGTTTGTGTGACCTGGATTCTTCTTACAGCCAAGATGATGTTTGTGCAGATCTGCTTCTCCACCTTCTGACACTTGGGTTTCATGTGTACCTGACAAGGTGATAAGAGAAAGTATATTTTAATAAGATTATACTCAAATTATTCCAAGCCATTTCACATTTTAAATCATTTTTACACCTGTCTTTATTTAAAATTTGTAAACAATAAAATCACAAGATATAAATTTACAAGTCAGTTTATGAGACATAGAATGTTGTATGACATACATCAATAGGAATGATTTCAAATGTTGTATACAAGCAGATCAATGAGAATTATAACAACAAATAATTACCATAGAAAAGATCTGCTTCATCTGGCTTGTTGCAAATGTCTTCACGACAGTCATCAGAGCCATCATCGTCTTGACTGTCATCTGTGCCATTATATTCATGACTGTCATCTGTGCCAGCCTCATCTTGACTGTCATCTGTGCCATTATCGTCATGACTGTCATCTGTGCCATCATCGTCTGGACTGTCATCTGTGCCACCATATACTCGGCTATCATAAGTGCCATTATATGTATAGAGTGATAGTAGTTCATAAATATAAAACAGCAAAAGTCAAGAGAAAATACATTGCTAAATCTTAATATTTCTTTTTTTTTTTCCTTTTTTTTTTAACCTTCCTCTCTAACAAATAACACTTCCACTTCCATTAAGCCATATGTTCTGTTTTCCCCAACCGTATTATTTCCTTTTCTCTATCTCTCTCTTTCTATTACCCCCGTTCTATCTTAGACTGAGGCACACACACTTTGTTTTTTGTCTTTATAAAACTAAAAACTAAAAGCATTCCATATAAAATATGCCTTAACAAAGTCTAAAAAAACTTTTAATATTATTATTAATATTTTACCATTAGTTTGTTTCAATATCTCTGATTCAGCCAGGGTCAATCTTTGGACAGTCTGCAAGTTAAAGAATTAATTATAAAATTAATTGGAACCTAACATTTATTGTTATACATTTAAATTAAAT
Source organism: Lymnaea stagnalis (assembly GCA_964033795.1). Taxonomy (NCBI): domain Eukaryota; kingdom Metazoa; phylum Mollusca; class Gastropoda; family Lymnaeidae; genus Lymnaea; species Lymnaea stagnalis. Next base: position 749,368 of record CAXITT010000056.1, read on the forward strand.
TTTAATTTTTCAAAATTTTACATTACAAATATACTATGAGTATGCAATTAATAATAGAAAAAAATTACGTTTCGATCAATTAGTTATATTTTTCCCATTAAAAAACGACAAGTATTTAGTGTAATAATATTTAATTATATAATAATAAAATTAACGCATGCGAACATTAGTTGATATTTAAATGAAAATATTTGAGGTGCAATATCTGCCATATCCGTGCTTTAAAACGAATGCCGTCTGCAACGCCAAAAGTATTTAGTAATTTGAATTATTGTAGTTATGAATACAAATATCAAAAGCAATGCCTTTTTAAAATTTCGCAAACATCGTTAAACATTTTTTCAAAGAGATATATATAATAGTCTTTTTAAAGTTGTTTAGTTGAGGTTATTTTTATTAGAATAATGGTTTAAAATTAAAATTAAACTAATTTAAAAAGGTATCACATTTGTTTTGTAGTCGTATTTTGGCACTGAAACTCAATTTTTTTTAAAAATTAGAAACTTAAAATAAAAATGAAACAAAACGATCATCAAATGTAACACTTATTGTTGAAATAAATTTTTTTTGTTAAGGTATTGAGGTGTTTAAGTCTATTTTTATGATTATATTTCAAAACAAAGTTTAAGACCTTTTTCATAAGCCGATGTGTTTCAATTTTAACTTTTGCACAAAAATATTTTTCCATTTTTTTTTGCTTCTCACTTTTCAAAAAATCTAGTAACTAAGGTGCCCGGAAGTTTTTAATCTTCAGGAAATATGAATTAAAAGTTAAAAGTGATTTTAGAACCGTTAGCTTGGTGCTATGACTGAAACATTGTCAAATAATGTTAATAATAAAGTCATAAGGGGAGATAGATCGAGAACCCCGCATATTAAATCGTCTTTTGAATAACGAAGTGGTTATGCGCAGCCGACTGCGTATAATCCTGAGAGTTATACGCAGTCGGCAAGTCACGTGACGTCTATATTCTTCCTGTTTTACAGTATCACTCAATAAAAGTACCCCGTTATTGGGGTGACTGGGTGGTCGAATGGTAAAATCTGACCAAACCCCTAGTTGATGGTCTATAACTCAATTCCAGCCCACGGAAAGCCGTGAAACGTCTTACCTGTTACGTTTGTTCTCGAGAATGAACCAAAAAACAACTACGCTTATTGTTTTACTTTTGTTTTGGCCAAAAAAATGTTTAAACATTATAAGACCAATGTAATGTTAATAATGCTATACTTATAATTATCAAATATATGTTTGTGTTGTTAACTAATTTTGTGGCAGATAAAATCATGTTTCACTGGTACAGTAATAAAAATAATCATGGGTTGAGAGTAGCAGGAAAAAAATCGCTGTAGGGGCAGGGGTTCTGTAGAGGGGGCACTGTAAGTAGGGCAGGAGGTTCTGTAGAGGGGGCACTGTAAGTAATACTTTCACACAGTTATAGTTTTGCATGGAAGCTGAAAACTTTACATTTAGGTCATCAAAAAAAAAAAATCATAAATGATAAAATTTAAAAAAAGATAAATAGAATGTATTTCCTGAATTAGTCAGTAAAACCAACCACATAGTCATAGCAACATATAAAAACCTAATCAATCAAAATACATGACTAGACTTAGACCATGGAAATGCCTTTAAAAAAATCTAAGACTTAGGCTTAGACTCTCAGAAATGTAGACTTTGACTTATACTTATAATTATAATTAAAAATTATAAGATACAAGCAGTAATACTAATAATAGCACTAATACTAATACTATTGCTATCATCAATTTCAATATTAATTAAAATTAATTCAATTACAATTTTACGTTAAACACATTCAAAGTTCTAGTACAAAACAACCCGTCATGCAGCTCATTACGCATAATACTTTTTTTTTAAATTGCCAAACAAGCGATAATAAACATTATTTGGCTAAATTCCTAGCCGACTGCGTATAACCCTGAGAGTTATACGCAGTCGGCTGTGAATAACCCTCAGGGTTATGCGCGCGCAGTCGACTGCGTATAACTCTCAGGGTTATACGCAGCCGACTGCGTATAACGCTTCCCATATTTAAAAACTTCTCATGAAACCACTGTTGCGGATGAACATGATAATATAAATATAGTATAAAATATTTTACATTAAAATGGGAGAAAAAAAAAACCATCCTATCCCCGGCATTGATCCTCAAATCATAATATCGTCAAGCGACCACTAGACCACACAAGATCTGCCAAACTGTACTTCGTTCGGAATTATAAAAACTACTAGTCGTCTGGCGGTCATGTGACATACCGCCGGACGTATATCTTGCGCACTATTTGTCCGGCGCGCCAGACGTGTAAACACTTTGTAATCATTAACATGACATCAATCAAGATCAAATTTGCTTTTTTTTGGTGGCAAATCGGCTACAGTACCGTCTTGGCTCTTGTTGGAACTTATACCCATGACGTCATTTGAATTTGCGCGTTTATTTAATATTGGTATACCTTAATATTTGTGCAGGAGTCGTATATTATTTCTTAACACATTTCGTATTTTATCATGTAAACTTACGCGTATTCTTAATTAATTAAATACAGGCAGTTATAGTTAGGGTAATAGAATACCTTACTTTTTATGTTTATAATTTTATGGTATTTTTTAATTCTATTTTAAATATAGTTCTATAATCATTAACATGACATCAATCAAGATCAAAGTTGCCTTTTTTTGTTTGGCGGCAAATCTGCGGTTAATGTTGGGGACGATGCCCGGGGTTTCCTATCATGGCCGCCATCTTAGTCGACGCTCCACGTGAAGTCACGTGAAGTGTCAACCAAGATGGTGGCCAAAATGTAGTGCAAAACACGTTATGAAATGACTTTAAATACCAAAATCAGAAACAAATAAATTATCTGGGGAGGGGTCGCCCCTCCCCAGAACTCCTCCCCAATGTAAAAAAAAATTAAATAAGAAAACAGTTGATCCATAAACCTAACCCAAAGCCTAAAGCCACAAGTAATCAGCCGTAAAAAACACATGGAATTTGAAAATGAACAAAAAACCCCAAAAAAGGCAAAAAAGAAGCCAAAAATAATTGTAAACGAAGAAATAATGAAAACCCAACTTACAGTTTCATGAAATACACTTTTACACACTTTATTGCAGGTTCCAAATAAAAAAATATGCACAAATGATTGGAGCACAACTGCCGGCATTAGGCCAACATGTTGAAAAGATGGTGGCGCAAATAAAATATGATAATTAGCCAACCAATGATAATTTAAAATTATAAATAATCGGCCAATTAAAATTTTAATTAAAAAAACGTCGTCAGCACTTCCTCCGACAATCAAATAAACAAAGGGGAATGACTCTTGCACAAATATTGAATAAACACGCAAATGCCGCCATGGGCACTGTTCTCAATAATAACCAAATCGGCTACAGAGCCGTCTATTGTTGGTGAAAAATTCATAACTTTTGAACCACTTGACCTAGAAAGTTGATCTTGGTGTTTTTGTAATCTATTCCCCAGGCTCTATTCAGCTGTAGCATTGTTATATTTTTAAAAATTGTTTGAAATTTTCATCATAGTGCCTACTTTGGCTGCGGCTATTCGGACCCGGTATCAGAAGTGGATACTTCAATTTTAATTCACTGCAAAAATTATTATTATTCGCACTTCCCATAAAACAAATTTTTTTTAATAAAAAGCTGTAAATTCGGAGAGATCAGCCCGTGGCCCCCATTTTGGCTATCCTGACCCACGAACTTATGTCCTAAATGTGTCCCTAAACCTAACCTAAACCCTAATTCACTGCAACTTTAAAACACGGAAATGACGTCACAGGCTGATCTCCGTTTCCTGCCCTCGGGGTACTTTTCGGTTGCTACAGACAGAGCAGTCCTTTTCACCATTGTGCTTCCAATTATGGTTTATTTGAGCTGGGTGTTACTGAGAAAGTTGTCTGTAGACTTATTAGTTATTATAATTATTCTCTCTCACAATATTTTAATGATATATTGTGTAAAAATTAGCATAAGTACTCAACTGGGGTGCTTATCCCATGAGGCATATTTATAGGCTCTATTTTTTCTAAAAATTCATAGGGGTCATCTCTATCCAATTCAGAACCCCTAATCCTAATCCAAGGATTCACAACATTATCGTAAACATAATCATTTTGATTGTCTTCATTACTTTCCTGATTGTTTTCGTCAGTGTCAGATTCACTGCTAGACAGCGAGAAATCAAGAGGGTTACGTCCCAAGAGGGTTAGCGAAAAAGCTCTCAGGTGACCAGCTCTCCTATTAGCAATGCTGCTAGTACATGAATTTCAAATATCCTAGTCCAGAGTTTCCCAAGCATTTTGGTGTCAGAGCACCATCAGCCGCACCCACATCTTTTCAATCTTTTTCTATGCCACATTCTGTGTGCACTGTAAAATAGCACTTTTTAAACAATCTAATCCATTTTTGAAACCTTATACTTAAACAAGAAGAAATACCTCAATAACTTCACTTGACTCTGTCAAAACAATATTTAATTGTACACAGAGTACCAAGTAGGTTGGAGAACTAGTGAAACATACCAATTTAATTATAAATGGCTCGCATTAAGTCCATTAATTTTTTAACACTTTAGGTTGCAGCAGGACACAGTCTGGGAGCCTCTGTCCTAGTCAATTACATGCCATAATAAGCACATATCTTTACATTTTCTCTTAACACCTAGCATCCTCCTAACCCCCCTTCCAATAATAAATATTACTATCGTGATCCTTTGAATGCACTGTATATAAAGAAATCCCGCTAGTGCAGGGGTCGGCAACCTTTTGAGACGGAAGAGCCAAAAGTTACAATTTACAAAATTTCCCAGTTTGTAAAGAGTCACTAACATTTTTATTTCAATATAATTATTAATATTTGGGCATGGAACTGGAGAGCTGCATCTTGACATCAAAAAGACCCTCACGCGAGCCGCTGGTTGCCGACCCCTGCGCTAGTGCATGTAAGAAATATCAAAAGACAGTATCGGAATGATTAGTTTCACTGATTAGTCTTGCACATTCCTAATTTAGTTAAAATTAGATAAAAATCCCCAAAAATCTAAATTTCCTTCTGACATATTGAGTGCATTTTGCTGTAAAAGAAATAATTAAAAAGCAAAAGAGCTATTTAGATGGATTGCTTCTTATATTTAGATTCATCTGTTGCTTTAGCATACATTTTTTTGGTTAAAATCATAGTAGTAATAATCCAGAGTTACATCTTGCAGGTTAGAATTATATTACCATTGATCTGTGACAAAAAATCTTATTTAAATTTTTAAAGATTCTCTACTCTAATGCAGTTGTAGTTAAAATCTTGCACTGAGCTTGACTTGATCATTTTGAAGGTTTTCTTTTGTTCTTTTAACACCAACTCCCTAAATACTAAAGAGTGTGAATACTCACTAATTCCAATAGTGGTTGGACTTTAACTATTTAATAGATTAAATAAACAAAGCTATTCAACTTTCGCTTTGAGAACCAAGAATTTTTTGTCGCAACACCCATGCAAACATGGCTGGTGTAAAAGCAATGATTACACCAAGTGTGTGATTAATTTTTTTGGTACTTTTTATGATGGTAACTTTCAGGTTAAAATTGTCCATAGGATATTGTCTTCATATTAATGCAAGCTTGCACTCTAATGTAATAAAGTTTCTGTCTTCTACTAATTCATGTATTATTTTACTTCCAGGTTAAAGTTGTTGTTTTCAAAGAGATCACTTGCAGACCCCCATCACTGCCAGAATTCACAGCTGCTCTTATGATGAATGTGCAGGAGGAATCATGATATGCCAGGACAAGGACTGGTCAACAATTGACGTCAGGTAAAAACAGTCCTTTTTATTCTATTTATTTTTATTACCTATGCCACTAATTAATTTTTTTTTTTTTTTTACATTTTAACTTGATGCTTGATTTATCACACTGGGTAATTAATCTTGAGGTAACTTGCCATGATTGAGATCTTGGTAATTTATTCCCAATTGATCATAAGCCGACCACAATCTTAGTTTTGGCCAGGAAAACCCTGAAAAGTGAGTAATCTGCTTATTAGTCTACTCTTTCAGTTTTGGCCGGGAAATTATTTTAAAGGTTTTCATCACAACCTTAAAATGATAATTGCTTATTAAAAAGACTTTAAAACTATTAAACATTCAGTATTATGTATAACAGCAACTCACTTTACTTTTCTACATATATATACTGTAACTACACTGAACAGAATCAGTCATATGCGCACACACAGACACAATCTTATTGTTTTATTTAATAGAATCAATGTACCTGGTGAAAACCTCCTATGACCGACTCAAAAGCCCACTTATACCATTGAAATATTTTTTTGTGTAAATAGGCCTTTGAATAGGTATCTACAGTACATGCTGAAATTTGATTTATAGCCATATCTAGACTTAATTATGTGTTTATCATTCTTAAACAACATCCAGAAATTCAAATTAAATAATTATAAGTATGTCACTAAATGGGAGAAATAGATAAACAGATCAATTTGTTAATGCTGATCATTAGTAGGGCCCTGGCCTGTTACACCACATCCTTCCATTCAGACATCATCATCATCAGAGGTGCTACAGCCCTTCATAGAGGCCTGGTCTGCTTGTCTGCTCTAAAACATCCTCCCTTTTAAGCTGATCCATGACTCTACATCTTCCAGGTGATTTTAGTCCTTAACAACACAATCAATATCAGTCTTGGTCGACGGATGAGCCTTTAACCCCTAGGCTTCTGTCTGTAGATCACTTTTGCTGCTCTACAATCTAATATCCTCTCAAGGTTTCTTGTCCAAAGCAGCCTGCACCTTTAAATTGCAGCAACTACGGATGGTTCCGGTACTGAAAATGTTCATTAGGAAATGGCATCAGTGGGCTGTCGAGCTAGTACATTAGCTCTTTATGCCCTCCCCAAAGCACACACACCCTAACTCCCCAAGCCTGAGTTATCGGGCTGGGAAGCAGAACATTGGAAATCTCCCTTTGCCAGGACAGCCCCAGCCCGCACCCACTCGATCGAGTACCAGTGGAGGTCACCCCAGCACAAGGACATCCGGTAGGCCAGTGGCGTTTCTCTCACAGCATCAGGAGTTGGGAAGATGTATTTACATCCTAAAATCTGACCCTGCCCATCCCTGGGAACGTCCGGCGCCGTCGAATAGAGATTTCTAGAGTGGGTTTCTACCTTGCAACTAATTTACGAAGCGGCTGGGACGAAACGGTTGCCTAGGTACAGCTACTTTAACTGCTGTGTAAATAGAACCATTGGCATGAGGTGTCACTACCCACCTCATGCCTCGTATCCTTAAAGGGCAACACGTAATCATGCTCCCTACCCTGTTTCTGTCGTTTTATTTCCAGCTGCAGATTTTCCACAGCTGGTAGCCCTCCATTTTCGGCAGATACCATGCACGCTCTTTGCCTGCCAGCACAGGCTCATGCAATAATGGGTGTTTTGTTCCCAGTCTACCGCTAGGGGGCAGCACCTCTTTAGTCAGCAAGCCACTACAAACTTGTCAACCAGAGCCCCAGGGGATATACATACCCATCCATCATTATGGATACACTGGACTGTATATTTTTCTGAGGATTTTTCAGGTATTGAACAGGTTCTCTTCTTTGTCTGGCTGTTGTGCATTACCAATGGTCTTATGATAATAAAAGTTGTGTATAGGACCATGGTAGTTTTCCTGCACTGGTTGGGGCTTTTTAAAGTTGGTGGATGTCCTGCTGGTTGAGATTCTGGTACATTGTTTGTGATAGTTCATCCTGTGCTCACATGTATGTTTCTCTGGAACTAGTTTGTGATAGTTCATTTGGTGCGCACATGCATGTTTCTCATAACGCTTTCTAAAGGGATGTTAAATAGGATACATGCTATTGAGTCTCCTTGGCTCAGTGGCCCTGATTAATAGGAAAGTTCCTCAAGTACTCTTCCTGTACTTTGATTCTTTTTTGGAGCTAGCCATCATCATATATAAGCCAGATAAGTTTGTTAGAAACTCCAAGTTTCTATAATGCATCATACAGATATTTCCTGTCTAAGCTGTTGTGTAGTCCACATATTGTTGGTGTATGGGGATTTTGTATTGTTAGCATTTCTTCTGGAGACATCTGGTGGTCAAGATATGATCTGTGGTGGGTCTATTCTGTCTGAATTCAAATTGATAGTCACCTAGAATATGTTGAGTAAATAAACCTTTTCAGTTTTCTTGCTATTAATTTGTTGATGATTTTGTAGGTTACATTTATTAATAATAATAATAAAGTTCATTTCAAAAACACGCTTCATCCCCAAAGGCTCGAAGCGCGGTACAAAGTCAACAAAAAACAAACTCAACACTACAAAAACTAATTACAAGCATACAATGTCAAAGTCTTTCAACCCATTTCAACCGTGAGCAACACAGCTAATATGCATTAAATGGAAAATATGGTAGACAATCATCCCAGAAGGTGCTTGCGAAATAAATGTGTCTTTAAATCGGTTTTAAAGGACTCCAGTGTCTGGTTGTTTCTAAGATCGACAGGAAGGGTGTTCCAAATTGTTGGATCAGCAAATGGGAAAGGAAGATTCCTCTGTAATTTGAGCATTCCAGTTTAGATCCTCTCATGTGAATAGAGCGCAGTACCCCTTCTTATTTGGCATTTCTTCTTCCTGCCAAAATCTTGATATGAAGCTCTATATTTATCTATGCAGTTCGTTTTCACTTACTTTTATAAGTTCCACAGTGATAAGGTCGGTTCCTGGGGCTTTATTATTTTTCATGATAAGGATCACGCTTTTTGTTTCATAATTGGTTGGCTGACTAAAGGGTATAGTTCTTGTGGTAGTTTGTAATCCTCATTGGCTGCACCATATGAGCCATTTGGCATCCCTTCAAATTGTTGTGCCCTTCTAGTACCTTTTCTGTGATCAGTTCTTTATCTATAATGCTGATAGGATTCCTAATAAATGCTGCCAGTTGTGCTGTATGCATGAATAAACAAATCCATGTCTTAATTAAAAGCTATTTTATTTTGTTAAAAAATTTGATGATTAAATCATTTTTATCTTCCCTTATTATAGTATAGGCTATATTTTAGAATGAAAACCTTAAAACATGTTAAAGTTTAGACTCTAGTGATTCGAAGAAGTTGTTTACCGTTTGTGCTGGTCGTCACTGTCCATATACATTTGCCTTTGTAAAACATATAACATGGTATAGCTTAAATTCACAGCACTCCCATGTATTTCCAAAAAACTTGTCTAATGGGGGGGAGGGGGGGGGGGGGGGGGGGGGGGGGGGGGGGGGGTTGCCAGCCTTAGTAAACAACACTGAATATATTTTTAAAATTTTCTAACCTTTAAAACTAGTTTTTATTAAAAGGAAAGGATCGAAAAAAAAGTATGGGAAAACCTGAAAAGGGGATGGAGCATAACAATGCATCTTTTTTTATGTTTACTAATTTCCTTTTATCTAACCTGATAGCTGATAGCTATCTAACCTGATTGTTACCTCTCCCGATTTTTTATATTTTTTTGCTTGTCTCGCTCTCTCTCTTGTTTTTCTATTTACCTGACAAAAGTTCTGAGGATGTCTGAAATTTTCCCATCTAATTTCTTGTAATGCAGCAATAGACATTTTACTTTTTTTTTTAGTTATTCTTTTAGTTTGGTTAAGGCTCCTGCTCTTACCCCACCTAATCATCTAAAAGGTTTAATGACCTCCTAATGGAGGAATGAAAAATGAAAGGTTCTTTTCAACTCGCCGCCCCTTGAAATGTAAATACATGCCTATCTCTGAGTTAATGTCTCCCATAATCTTCAAACTGCACCTAGTTGGGTGTCACCTTGTGATGTGTATGCATAAGGTGGGGTGTGTACATAAGGTGGGTTGTTCGCCCCACATTGGAAAACAATTGTAAAATTAGTGTAAATCATTTGTTCCAATGCAAGTGAATAAAAAGCAGAAATCTGTAAAGTATGGCATTCAACACAGCTCCTCAGGAATAATCATTCATTTTGAGCATGTTCTAAAACTTAATTTACTGTAATTACTGCAGTTATTAACTCTCAAAAAAGGCAGCTTTTTCATTTTTGTGTATTACAACTAACTATCAAAGTGTCTCATAGGTGTAATTTTGTAGCTTAAGGTAATTGCATGCTCTTTAATTGATATTAGGTGTTTGTTCTAAATATACTTTCCAAAATAGATTTATTATTATTTTTAGGCACAACAAAACATTTTTGAGTCGACAAAAAACATAACATTACAGCTTTACAAAGAAGAAGAAAAAAAAGATTTGTTTCCAATTATATTACTTAAATTTATATTTTATATTTGATTACCATATACTCAATACTACTAATACTACAACAAATATTCATTTTTCAAAAGAATAGACTCACTTTGTGGACAACGTAATCAATCAAGGAAATAATGCCACAAAAAGTCAAAATTATAATTTAAAATAAAATAATTTTCAAACATATGCATGTAATTATCATTATTAGTAAGAATTAAATAAAAATAAAAGCTAAGAAAAAAGGTACATTTTTATTTTTTATTTTATATCGGAGAAATCTATCAGATTATCTAATCAGTCATCCAGATGAAGCATATACATGCTTGAAAACAATTTCTTTCTTATTTAAAACATAAAATGTATCACAAACAAAGGATCTGATATATACTCTGACCCTTTTAGCCTTGTTTTGGAAATGCAATTTAAATTTAGTTTGTTATTGTCATGTTGCAGCCCACACGTAAAAATGTCAGACTTTAAAGTAACGGGTTACATCGTCAAAGATAAGATAAGATTCTGTTATTGATCCAAACAAATGGAAATGTTTTATGATTGCATTGTTCATTTTCAGTACATATAAAAAACAATTTGAACACAAGACATTTGTAATAAATTTTTCACATGCAGCCATTCAGTGAGTTCTCTTAGCCAAATCAGGGATTTATTAGTTCTTATTAAGATTTGTGACTTAAGGGAGAGCACGCTGGTAAATTCGTACAGATAAGGGAACAAAAGAATTTTTGTATTTTCAGTCCTTGCCCTGGTGGAAAGAATTGGTACCGAACATGCCAATCCTAAGTATCTGATGAAAAGGTTGGGTTGTATCATCCAAAATGTGTTTAATTTTACAATAACATCTTTCTTCAAATAGTTCTTCCAGTGAAAGATGTTTAGTTTTTGTTATGTTCCTAGCTTTCTTGATAAGTTGGTTTATGTGGTGTTTAATATCAGACGTTGAATTCCCACACCAGCAGGTAACACTGAAATTGAGCAGGCTTCCAATTGTTGAACTTTAGAATAAGTTTAAGCCGAAATTGTACAGTTTTTTGAGGAAGAACAGTCTTTCTGAATTTCCTATACAGCATTTGGCCGTGCTCATGCCATGTAAGCTTATTATTAATGGTGACACCTAAGTACTTATATGCATCTACTTTCTCTCCACTTTAATTTTTTATGTCGAGATCTGTAATCTGGTGTTCCTCCCTCCTGAAATCAACAACCTTTCCTTTGTTTTTGAGACATTCAGCTGGAGAAAATTTTCATCGCACTAATTGATAAAGCTTGTTACTTAGTTGCGGTATAAGCCTTCTGCTTCAGGTAGTAAGCCAATGATGGTGGCATCATCCGCAAATTTTAAGATTGGAACAGTGTCACTTGAGCTTTGAATAACATTGGTATATATTGTATACAGTACAGGGGAGAGAACGCAGCCTAAATGTCATAATGTCCTATGTTTCCAAAAGTGTTAATTAATTGCTAAATTTTCATGATGCTGATACAGTCCTTTTTATTTTGCATTAAGGAACTTAAGAGTCTCCCAATTTTGCACAGCTTGTCTCCTTTATTTTCAGTATCAGAAACTTTTAGGAAACTCAGTCTGGCCATGAATCTGTCCTTAGTCATATTTCATCAAATAAGGATTCCCTGGACCACAGTCTTGTAAAATAAGGACTTAAATAAGTACTGTATTCTTAATAAATCCTCTTAGTTGATAAAACTCTTCAATCAAGTTATACCAATTTTATAAAACAGAAAGTTTCTTTGGTTCATTGTCCTGCACATTGCGTACTAACAAATATATGCAACCAAATTTGCAGTAAATTAGAGTTTGAAAAAGTCAAGAGAGATATAAGGAGATTTCAAAAGCAAATAGACTTTTAAACATTCATTAGTAAGCAGTATGCCTTTTATGTCTGGTCTAAATGCACAAATCCACTTTGAGTCCCACAGTCATTGTCATCATAATCATACTCATCGACATCTGCCCATCATATATGCTGTCAAAATATATTTAAATTTAATTAATTTAGCTCAAACACAAAATTTACAATCTAAATAAAAAGACATCAAAATAGAAAACAACCTGCCTCAATTACTTTTAATTCAACTTTTCATTGAAAAGGGACCTCAGCTGATTGTCTATAAAATAATATCCATGGAGACAGCTGTGTTTACATTTGACATTGGGCTAACTGGAAAATAATAATATAACAATAATTTTATAAATACAAATTAGTTTAAGTTAAAACAAATAAATAATGCATTCTATTTTTTATAACCATTTACGAATTTTATACTACCATGAAGAAAGCTAATAATAGGGCTAAGAAGTAGATATCATGAAAAATCTTAACAAAACTTATTTACTGTTATTATGAAAAGGGTTTGGAAATGTT
>CAXITT010000056.1:808922-854639 GCA_964033795.1 Lymnaea stagnalis
CGATAAGGCTGTGCAGTTTGGTTTATTCATCGCTTACTTCTTCTACCAATAATTTAGTTGTTGTAACTGATTTACCAAAGCCTTCATCTGTTCTTTGATTTAATGATTGATCGATCGAATACTTATATAGTTCTTTGTTCTGTAACTCCTGAGGATTTGTGTCAGGCAATGTACGTTTTCAGCTAGGGTTAGTGCCACCCGGCTACACTCTAGCGATATTTGAGTCTGAAAAACGTGTACATGCACATCTTTGGAATGATACCACATTGAAATGTTACTGCTTCCAAACAACAGTTTGTAAGCATCGTTAAACCACCACAAATTCAATAAATGTAATAGGTACGAGCTGCTCGGAATAAAAAACGCCCTTTTAATTAGCACTTTACTAACTCGTGTTAGCTCCAGTGCCTTTATGTGAACATTTGATTGCTATTTTTTCATATCTTTTATTTCAATTTTTTATTTTACCTGCTGGAATTTGCCGCATCTTGAACACATGCCGCTCTAGGCGGCCGCCCATACCGAAACCTGGGCTGCTGCCTATGTGACTTGTACCCAGGGCTGCCACTCAATTTTTTTAAATTCCCAAGATTTGGTCAAAATATTTCCCAAGATTTCCCAAGATCATGATTAATATATAAGAAGGTTTTTTTTTTTTTTTTTAAAAAAAAGGGAAATTATCTTGGGATTTAAAAAAAAAAAAGTGAGTTTTTGTCCTGGATGGGGTCGTGAATTCTCAAGATCTTGGGAAATTTTCCAAGGTGTGGCAGCCCTGCTTGTACCTAAGGCCAGCGCTGAGCACAGGAGCATAGCGAAGCAAGGTATCAAAATAACTAACCCGGATCCCAAGTTGTGTTGCATAAGGAAACAACAGAAAAACTCCACCGAGATTTATTACGCGTCCAGTGTATTTGTTCAAGGCCATCGCTTTGAATGCAGTGTTTCTCAACTAGTGTAGAGGACCCCGGGGGGAGGGGGGGGGAATTTATCCACACTGAAGTTGGAACCCGTGTCTAATTTATTGAGTTTTAATACCCCCCACCCCCACCCCACTTCCACCCAGCCTACCATTCAATTATTTCTTAATTTTGTACCGGGGGAGGGGTAGAAAAAAAAAGGTATGGGAGGGGGAGGAATCGAATCAGTCTTAGATGCGATGGTAAGGTTTCAGGAATAATCTCAAAATATGGAAAATTCTTATAGTGCATGGCGGATGCTGTTTGAGTGGTTTACTGTTGCTAGGCGACGGCATCTCAAATCGATTGTCTAGCGACAAATGGCGGTAATTATCACGTGGCTTGGGATTCGGTCACTTCCAATTGTCACCTTAATGTCGATGGCACATCACTCAAACAGTCCACTAGTGGGATCCAGGGTAGGTACCACTGTATGCTGTCATTTGTGTACATTAGTGGGATCTAATGGTATCTCTGACTGATGCCATTGGTGTGGATTTATTGTCCTAATGGAGTTCCTCGGTGAGGTCATTGGTATGGTTTGGAAGAGTCAATGGTATGGTTTGGAAGAGTCAATGGTATGATTTGGAAGAGTCAATGATATGGTTTGGAAAATTCAAGAGTCAATGGTATAGTTTGGAAGGGTCAATAGTATGGCTTGGAAGAGTCAATGGTATGATTTGGAAGACTCAGAGTCAATGGTATGGTTTTGAAGGGTCAATGGTATGGTTTGGAAGAGTAAATGGTATGGTTTGGAAGAGTCAATGGTATGATTTAATGGTGTCAATGGTATGGTTTGGAAGAGTCAATGGTATTATTTGGAAGAGTAAATGGTATGGTTTGGAAGAGTAAATGGTATGGTTTGGAAGAGTCAATGGTATGGTTTGGAAGAGTCAATGGTATGGTTTGGAAGAGTCAATGGTATGGTTTGGAAGAGTGAATGGTATGGTTTGGAAGAGTCAAGGGTATGGTTTGGAAGAGTAAATGGTATGGTTTTGAAGAGTCAATGGTATGGTTTGGAAGAGTCAATGGTATGGTTTGGAAGAGTAAATGGTATGGTTTGGAAGAATCAATGGTATGATTTGATGGTGTCAATGGTATGATTTGGAAGAGTAAATGGTATGGTTTGGAAGAGTCAATGGTATGATTTGATGTTGTCGATGGTATGGTTTGATGTTGTCAAATGCATGGCTTGGTAGTGTTAGACCGTTTCTCTTCGGGGATCAGACACCTATGAAAGTGTGTGTTTCCTTTCAAAATAATAAGGGTTTGGGGGGGGGGGGAGAGATATCTTCATAAGAAAATAGATTCGACCGTATTGTGTTTAGAGCTATTACACCCAGTTTCAATGTGTCGTCTCTCTCCTGACCTATCTAAATATATATTTACATTACTTAAGGTGCCCACTACACAAAACACCTATATGTTGCTCACTATATATATATATATATATATATATATATATACACACATATATATATATCAATATTTTTTATATATATCAATATATACATATATATCAATATATGGTACCAACGCAAACTAAAGATATGTATACATGTATACGGTGCCCAATGGGTAACTGTATCCAGATACGATTATCCTCACGGTATTTTACTAATGGGACTACCCAAATGTACCAATTTGTTCCTATCTAAGGATAGTAAGCCTATTTTAACTATTGTTATCTATTGCAAATATTGTAATCTATTGCAATTATTGTTATCTATTGCAATTATTGTTATCTATTGCAACTTTTGTTATCTATTGCAACTATTGTAATTTTTTGCAACAATTGTTATCTGTTGCAACTTTTGTTATCTGTTGCAACTTTTGTTATCTGTTGCAACTTTTGTTATCTGTTGCAACGATTGTAATATATTGGAACTATTTTAATCTATTGCCATTATTGTCATCCATTGCAACTGTTGTCATCCATTGCAACTGTTATCATCCATTGCAACTATTTTTATCATGGCATTTCATTTGAATGGTTTCTGTTCCTAGCCAAGACTTTTCAGAAAGCTGATGCTGGTCTCAGACAAGCACTAAGTCTATTATATTTGAGACATAAGCTGACGCTGGTCCCGGCCAAGCACTAAGTCTATTATATTTGAGACATAAGCTGACGCTGGTCTCAGCCAAGCACTAAGTCTATTATATTTGAGACATTGGCGTTCGGGCCTGCTTCAGTTCATTTTTAAGGACGAAGGGACACATGGGAATCGACCACAGAAGATAGTGGACACTCCAGGTGGGACTGACTGGTCGGTGACGAGCTAAAGTCACCTCGACCCACGCTAAAACCTTGGAATTAAAACTACACGAGTGTTATCAGACGAGTGACCATTAAAGATAAGCCCGGATCAAGCGGTATAAATATCATCCTTAACTCCCTTCACACCACAGTGAAGGTAGCATACTTTGATATATGCAATGGATTCAAAGGAATATAATGGAGGGACAGTAGGGGGTCTGAGGGTATGGGTTTTTATGGTATGGGGTTTTTATGGTAGGGGGCTTTTATGGTAGGGGGGTCTTATGGTAAGGGGGACTTATGGCAAGGGGGGCTTATGGTGGGGGGGGCTTATGGTAGGGGGGTCTTAGGGTAGGGGGGTCTTTTGGTAGGGTGGTGGTGTTCTTAGGCAATGTTCCCTTTAAGCTGCGCGGATGCGCGGCCGCGCAGCTATCCCACAGACGCCGCACAGCAGTTTTGAAAATCCGCACAGCAAATTGACGTGTTTGTGTTTGTGGCCTGTAACAATTTGCAGACACAAAATTGATGCTGTAAAACTTTGCACACAACTGTATGATTTTGTACACGAACCAGCAAAACTTAGAGGGTTTTAGGGTAGGGGTATTCGAAGGAACATTAAGGAACATGCCAGAAGTAATCTCATCAACGAGATCTTAACAGGAAGGCCACTCCGCGCGAGAGGAGTGCAGGGTTGTGTCATGTATTCCACGCACTTCCGGTAGTCAACCAGACACTCGGCATCAAAACAACCCCAACACACAAAGACTGGACCGGATCGATTCCTTCCGTTCAGCGATATTTACTTCTAACGAGACAAAGCAATACTAGATGGGAAAGGAAATAAAAAAAATTAAAAAAATTGATTCCTTTAGTTATTAATAGTTTGGGTTTTCTTAAGCGATTCAATGGCTAATCAATAGAAAGCCAATCAACAGAAAGCCAATTCATCGATTTCATACGGGGACTCAACACTGTGGAGAAACATCATAGCCATCAAGAAGCAAAAGCGTCATCGATTACGTGATGTAGAATTGGGGGGGGGGTGTCAATTAACCTCGCTAATGTACTTCAATAACGGCTTAGATCGTTAAAATAAAATTGATCAATAAGTCCATCGATTGGGTCAGGCGAGAATTATTATAATTTTTTTCCCTTAAACTCGTGAACGCTGTGACGCGCAAACAAAAAGGTGATAAAAGATTTTTGTTACAACCCCAGAGAAAATAGCCAAACAAAAAAATAAAAAAATCTAAGCTAATGGGTTCAGGCATACTTCCCACCGGTGTGTGTGGTGTCAGTACTGCCATGACTCCGAGTCGCTGGCGTCACTTGCGTTAATGGCACCCAGGGCGACAATCCAATCTAGCACCCGTTCATGCTCAGAAGATAAAAGGCCGAGTTTTAATCCCGGTAAATAACGCTGGCAATGTTAAACCGTTAGGGCAATGTTAAACCGTTAGGGGCAATGTATAACCGTTAGGGCCAATGTTAAATCGTTAGGGGCAATTGTCAACGTAAGAACCCACACAGCCCAAAAACGCGTACATGAATCCAATAAGTGCGAGCGCAATGGAAATAATTTATAGTTAATGTCGCAATGGAAATAATTGATGGTCAATTTCGCAATGTAAATAATAATTTTTGGTCAATTTCGCAATGGTAATAATTTATGGTCAATGTCGCAATGGAAATAATTTATGGTAAATGTCGCAATGGAAATAATTTATGGTTAATGTCACAATGGAAATAATTTTTGGTCAATGTCGCAATGGAAATAATTTATGGTAAATGTCGCATTGGAAATAATTTTTGGTCAATGTGGCAATGGAAATAATTTTTGGTCAATGTCGCAATGGAAATAATTTATGGTAAATGTCGCATTGGAAATAATTTTTGGTCAATGTGGCAATGGAAATAATTTTTGGTCAATGTCGCAATGGAAATAATTTATGGTAAATGTCGCATTGGAAATAATTTTTGGTCAATGTGGCAATGGAAATAATTTTTGGTCAATGTCGCAATGGAAATAATTTATGGTAAATGTCGCAATGGAAATAATTTATGGTAAATGTACGTTATGTACGTTTTAAATTGACTTTAATTGACTTTAACCCATCTTAAAACAAACTATTTGATACACGTTTGAAATGTTTATATTTGGATATTTTGTCATTCATATTCCCAGACCTGTTGACCCCCGGGATAGTGTCAGAGTGGTTATCAGCTCTCAGAAACGTAAGTTTAACGCTCCAAAGAGTAGTTTGGTCTAGGGTGTGAGGGGGAACTCGTTTACAATCAAAATATAAGTTTTGTCCGAAAATCCACTCAACTTGAGTTAACACAAATAAATATACAGGATATGGTGTTCCAGTTTGTTTAAGGATGAGAAAAGATCTTAGGCAAGCACACTGGCAGTTAATTATTAACAACGAAAACCTTTTTAAAAAAAAGTATTCTGATTGGTTCATTGAGATCAAGGCCACAAAGTCTAATCACTGTTATTATTAAGGGATTGCTTACGGCAGGCCTGCTCAACTCAAAATGTAAGGCGGGCCGTAATGCATTATGAGAATCTTGTGCGGGCCAAAAGAAAATAGAACAGGACTTGTGCGGGCTAAAAGAATTTAGTTGAGGGGAAAGCTATTAAGAAAATAATAAGAATAAAGAGTTTTTCGTTACCTCGCGGGCAACAAAATGGGTGCTGGCGGGCCATATGCGGCCCGCGGGCCGTATGTTGTGCAGGACTGCTTTACGGTGTTAACACAAAAAAAAAAAGAGTTACTTTTGACTAAGAACACTTTAATTATTTATTTTTGGAATAAAAAATAAACCAAATAAACTAAAAAAAACCTCTCGAAACCGTAGTTTATTTAAGGCTCGTCGTAGTACCGTGGTCTAAGGCTTAAAAACGTAGTCACCACGGCTAAAGCGTAGGGTTAAGCAGGTCCAATATTCAGATAAATATGTTTCCGTAAAAACTGAATGATGCGTAATGGTAAATCGATAATGCAGAAAACGATAACTTTGGCCATTTAACGATGAAAACATTGACGATGTTTAGCACCATGGTCAGCTGGTCGGTCATCTTGTAAACGTGGGTGACTTCTCATGATAGCAGCTTGTACATATGTTTATGCCTGCAACACGGTCACTTCGTCACAATGCAAACTTGGCAACTGCGAGACAGCCTCAGCTTATCAACGGTAACTTTGTGACTATGCGGGCAACGACAAAGTAACAATCCCATCTGTCGGTAATGATGCCACTTGTATCTCTAGTCCCCCCCTCCCGCCCCCAACTCCCTTATTAATGATTCCAATAAGGAAAATTTCATGTGCTGGCTCGATAGAGGCTGTACTTTAGTGTTGGTGGTGGGGGGGATCATGGGGGAATACATTAAGACACGGAAAAATTATCGTGCTACCATAATGTGGATCTCTTAGGGATGGGGGTACAATGAGGAAAGGTAAAAGTATCACATTACCCCAGGCGGAAAATCTATGGAAATACATATTTTTACGGAGAGTGGCAGAGAGAGAGAGAGAGAGAGAGACAGAGAGAGAGAGAGAGACAGAGAGAGAGAGAGAGACAGGGAGAGAGAGACAGAGAGACAGAGAGATAGAGAGACAGAGAGAGAGAGAGGGCGAAGCAAATGGAAATATGCTGCATACCCTTGTTTCTAGCAAAACACCCTGTGTAAATCAGAGGCCACTGTCAGTCCCAGGCCGCTGTACATTTGAGTCCACAATATTAAATTTTAATTACAACACAGCTTTCAATTTATTTTTTTGTAATGTCTCTATTTTTTATAATCTTATTTCCAATAAAAAAACAAACAAACAATACATTTCAGCGGTATGATTAATTGGTGCAAAAAGATTCTCTATCGATATTCAGGATTAAGAACCACAAAACCCTAAACTCCAACAAAACCCCTGCACACAAGGAAAACAAAAACAAAAACAAAAAAACAACAAAAACGAAAACAAAACAAAAACCACCACCATCCCAGCGCTGTCATGACAAGGAAAATGGACTGTCAAATTGCCGCCATTTTCAACTTCCTGAGCTATGGCCGCTTGTTAATGGCTGGGAAAAAGGTGGAGAGGTTGGGGAGAGGGGGGGGGGAATTGTTGGATATATGAAAAAAAAAAAGAGAATTGGGACTTTCGAGGGTTAAAGAATATATCATTATCTCCATGTTTTTTGGTGTCGTTCTGAACTCCGAGACTGTGACTCCGTAGACTGTGACTCCGTAGACTGTGACTCCGTAGACTGTGACTCCGTAGACTGTGACTCCGTAGACTGTGACTCCGTAGACTGTGACTCCGTAGACTGTGACTCCGTAGACTGTGACTCCGTAGACTGTGACTCCGTAGACTGTGACTCCGTAGACTGTGCTTGAGTTTTGAATGCCACAGAGGTTTTACTGTGTTCTAAGACACAGCTCCACAAACCCGTGTGCCGCTGCACATTGGTGTGCCGCGAGACAATGTCGGGTGTGTCGCGATCTCTGATGTGCCGCGGCACACTGGTGTCCTGACTTATAAGCTCCGCAGAGCGCGTCATTTCCTGAGTTCTAAGCTCCACATAGGGTTTACTGTGAGTTCTAAGCTCTACATAGGGTGTAAAGTCCTGAGATCTAAGCTCCACAGAGGGTATACTGTCCTGAAATCTAAGCTCCACACAAGGTTCACTGCAGTTCTATATCCTAGTACAGCAGCTTTCACTGTTGAATCGAAGTTAATTCTGAAGAACATTTGCTTAATTTCGTATAGGCTAGTTTTAAAAATAAAATTATTATTATTATTTTCAAAATTTAAATATTAAAATTTTTTTTTTAGATTCAAAAAATGAACTGGGAGTTGAAATGTAATGTACCGGATATAAATATTGTTCTACTCACAATAATAATAATAATAAATAATAATGATAATAAATAATAATAATATGTGAAAGCTTAAGAAAAACATGACTCTCAAATAAAGGTTTCGGCTTGAAGCCATTATCAGCAGACAAAACAACGAAAGGGGGGGGGGGGGGCAATAATAAAAAAAAAAAAAATGAGCTTTCCCCTAGCAGGACTACTATAGTAGTGACAGGAAGTTGTCAAGACCTAAAATGCGCGTGTTACAAAGGTTGCTACGGGAAAGGAAGCATTAAGGTGTAGTTAATATGAAATGTTACATTTTCAAAATTAAAGTGGGAAATAACAAAGGACATGGAAATACAAATGGAGGAGAAGACCACACACAAAAACCCAACCTCCTGTAAATACAGTAGATTCATTTTTTGGACTTGGGTGTTATCTTAATGGCAGCACATAAATGAAATGTTAACACACGTTTTTGGCCTTGGAAGTTTCGTAGACATTTTAAAAAAAACAACAAAAAACCCCCGAAATTCTACATGATCCACGATAAATTGGTTGAGGGCGCATGTGAGGTCAATAACTATTTGGTCTTAAAATGAAATGTACATGTTTTGATGCAAGGGCCGGGTACAAATTATGTACAAGAGATCAATTTATGGGCCTCAAAGAAGGCTTAGACAACCGCCGGGTTATGAATTTCTCCAGGTAACAAAATTAATATGGGAAAGATTAAAAAAAAAAACAACTATTTTTTTTTTTTTTTTTTTTTTTAAAAATAAAATATAAAAAAAAATAAAGGTTTTTTTTTATTTTTATGTTTCAGCTATCACCGGATTTGGTAATTAGAGATGCTGAAAAATGAAACTAATTTTTAATCATGTTTTCATTGTACAGTTACTAATTTTCTTTAAAAGTTGTAGATGTATATATTTTTTATCACAGTGAACGCTCTAATTAAATACCAAGTCAATATTATGCAAAAATCGACTAGGGTCAGTTCGTCACGCACCACCCCGGGGAGGTGGTATAGACGCCCCTATCTTCACTTGGATTAAAAAGGGGAAAAAAAATCTGTCCATAAAACATTGTAGAAGGTATTTGATAAGGAGGTGGATAGAAAAGGCGCATCTAAGACTTTATGGCTAATGCCTTGCCTTCACCGGTACACAACATGAATTTAAAATTAAATTTTACATGCTATATTTAATGAAATATTCTACATATTAAGAGAAAAAAGTATGTGTGTGAGTGGGGCTGTGTGAAGAAAAAGTATGTGTGTGAGTGGGGCTGTGTGAAGAAAAAGTATGGGCAAAAGTCCTACACAAAAACAAATATGAGAAGATCAGAAAGAAAGTGAGTGGAAGTACAATGTAGAACCGGAACAGGAACAAATAGCGTCGCTATGCAAAACTGTGAATTCGGTTAACACGGCAATAGAGTCAACGAACCAAATCTCTGGTTTGATCTCTTTACCCAATTTACTGATCCTCTCCGGTGTAAACCTCGCGTACAACATACAGCTATCATATCATTATTGTACAATCAACTGGCCGCACACGAAGACCTTCAACCCTAAATCCGACAGATCTGACTTTGTTATTCCCTTACGATTCCAAGATATTAAAACACGATCCGAACCATTTTTACGGCCAGACAGAGACGAAGTGAGCTGTTGTAATAAAGGGGATTGTTTTTGTTGATGTTTGTGTGTGTGTGTTTTAGTTTGCCTTACTCAAGATTGTATGATTATTATTTTTTTTGAATTGATACACATGCCACAAATCAGCCTGGTTTGACCAAGTGCCAAAACTCTTACTGTTTAACTGCGTAACAAAAACAATATAATAAAAAAAGATATATTGTTGGAACATTTCAAAGGAAAAAGTATGAAACTATTAAATTACTAAAAGCCAGGTACACCTCTTCCCACCGACCCACCCTTTTACAACCCACATCCCCCCCCCCTATTACCTTTCAGGTGTCTTCAACGCTTTTAACTCAGATAGCCTTTTTGTGACGTCACGTGACGCAGTGCATTACACCCCCTCCCCCCAGGGTGTCGTGGGGAGCGCGTGCTTTCATCTCTCTCGCATGATGGAAAACTCTAAAGAACTGCTATAAATAAACGGGGGAGAAACAGATGATTGGTGTTGATTGTGTGGAGGTTTACTAAAATAGAATAATTCTACACCGTAAACTCAACAAGGTGTAGCTATGGGGGTAGCCAAGCCGTGCAAGTGTACAGTAGTCAATCCCACAACTCAGCTCATGCAGATAGTCCAGCCATAAAAGTATACAGTCATCGAGAACTTCTCAAAATTTTCAGAGTGACTGATCAGCAAAAGTTATTTCATTGCAGCTAGCATACCAAACCAATTCATTTTTTTTATTTCTTTAACAAAAAAAAATAATTCATTTTGTTGTCATGTATACCATACCATTAGCAAAACACTTCAGTAGTATGTCCCAAAACAAGACAGTAGTCCGTCCCAAAACACTTCAGTAGTCTGTCCCAAAACAAGACAGTAGTCCGTCCCAAAACACTTCAGTAGTCTGTCCCAAAACACTTCAGTAGTCTGTCCCAAACAAAAAAAGTAGTCCGTCCCAAAACACTTCAGTAGTCTGTCCCAAAAAACTTCAGTAGTCCGTCCCAAAACAAGACAGTAGTCTGTCCCAAAACACTTCAGTAGTCCGTCCCAAAACAAGACAGTAGTCTGTCCCAAAACACGCCATTAGTCCGTCCCAAAACACGTCAGCAGTACGTCCCAAAACACGCCATTAGTCCGTCCCAAAACTCTTCAGTAGTCGGTCCCAAAACAAGACAGTAGTCTGTCTCAAAACACTTCAGTAGTCGGTCCCACAACGCGTCATTTGTCCGTCCCAAAACACTTCAGTAGTCCGTAACAAAACAAGTCATTTGTCCGTCCCAAAACACTTCAGTAGTCTGTCCCAAAACACGTCAGCAGTACATCCCAAAACACTTCAGTAGTCCGTCCCAAAACACTTCAGTAGTCCGTCCCAAAACACTTCAGTAGTCCGTCCCAAAACACTTCAGTAGTCCGTAACAAAACACGTCATTAGTCCGTCCCAAAACACTTCAGTAGTCCGTAACAAAACACGCCATTAGTCCGTTTCAAAACACGACAGTAGTCCGTCCCAAAACACGTCATTATTCCGTCCCAAAACTCTTCTGTAGTCGGTCCCAAAACACGCCAGTAGTCCTTTCCAAAACTCTGAAAAACTTCAAAGCCATCCCAGAAGCGACCTACTGAAAGCCCAATGTGTGTGCATAAATACAACCGCAGCCCCCACAGAATAGAGTAGATTGATAGAAACAACCGCAGCCCCCAGAGAATAGAGTAGACTGATAGAAACAATTGCAGACTCCTGTAAGTAGAGTAGAATGATAGAAGCAGCCGCAGCCTTCTTTAAATGTGGTGGATTAATAGAAACAACCGTAGCCTTAGCAACGTAAGTCTATCCCTAAAATCTCTGCCGAGTATCCGCTATCCTTGTGGCTTATTATTATTTAAATTGTTCTAATTATGGCTGCAGGCAGCAGGATAAGTGAAAATTGGATATCCTAGTAACCACCATGGCAAAGTGGTCCAAACACCTTTTCCCAAATTATCATCTTAAACCCTCGGTCATCCTCTCATCGGGATTATTTTAATGCACCGCACGTTCCCCATTATGATGCGCACGCGAGTTAAATGCGATTACGCAATTAATCATGGTGCGCAACTTAAGCTTGCGATGAAGAGGATTTTCATGAATTTTAAGCTACTTGAGTTTGAGACTAACAGCACCAATAAAAACAATGAAAAAAGAAAACTACAGCCCAAAAGAGATGATTACGTCATGGCAACCCATAGCAATGATTACCAACAGGAAATGGAGAGGCTGGAACAGAAAACAAAAAACAGAACAGTCAAATGGACGCTTCAGTCAGTCAAAAGGACGCATCGGACAGGGCAGTCAAATGGACGGACAGGGAAGTCAAATGGACGCTTTGCTCAAGGCAGTCAATTGAAGGTCAGGGCAGTCAAATGGACGCTTTGCTCAAGGCAGTCAATTGAAGGTCAGGGCAGTCAAATGGACGGTCAGGGCAGTCAAATGGACGCATCAGTAAGGGTAATCAAATAGACGGTCAGGGCAGTCAAATGGACGCATCTGTAAGGGTAATCAAATAGACGGTCAAGGCAGTCAAGTGCACGCATCTGTAAGGGTAATCAAATAGACGGTCAAGGCAGTCAAGTGGACGCATCTGTAAGGGTAATCAAATAGACGGTCAGGGCAGTCAGATGGACGCATCTGTAAAGGTAGTCAAATAGACGGTCAGGGCAGTCAAGTGGACGCATCTGTAAGGGTAATCAAATAGACGGTCAGGGCAGTCAGATGGACGCATCTGTAAAGGTAGTCAAATAGACGGTTAGGGCAGTCAAATGGACGCATCTGTAAAGGTAGTCAAATAGACGGTCAAGGCAGTCAAATGGACGCATCTGTAAGGGTAATCAAATAGAAGGTCAGGGCAGTCAGATGGACGCATCTGTAAAGGTAATCAAATAGAAGGTCAGGGCAGTCAGATGGACGCATCTGTAAAGGTAGTCAAATAGAAGGTCAGGGCAGTCAGATGGACGCATCTGTAAAGGTAGTCAAATAGACGGTCAAGGCAGTCAAATGGACGCATCTGTAAGGGTAATCAAATAGACGGTCAAGGCAGTCAAGTGGACACATCTGTAAAGGTAGTCAAATAGACGGACAGGGCAGTCAAATGGACGCATCTGTAAAGGTAATCAAATAGACGGTTAGGGCAGTCAAGTGGACGCATCTGTAAGGGTAATCAAATAGACGGTCAGGGCAGTCAGATGGACGCATCTGTAAAGGTAGTCAAATAGACGGTTGGGGCAGTCAAATGGACGCATCTGTAAAGATAGTCAAATAGACGGTTAGGGCAGTCAAGTGGACGCATTTGTAAGGGTAATCAAATAGACGGTCAAGGCAGTCAAGTGGACGCATCTGTAAAGGTAATCAAATAGACGGTCAAGGCAGTCAAGTGCACGCATCTGTAAAGGTAGTCAAATAGACGGTCAGGGCAGTCAAGTGGACGCATCTGTAAAGGTAATCAAATAGACGGTCAGGGCAGTCAAGTGGACGCATCTGTAAGGGTAATCAAATAGACGGTCAGGGCAGTCAAATGGACGCATCTGTAAAGGTAGTCAAATAGACGGTCAGGGCAGTCAAGTGGACGCATCTGTAAAGGTAATCAAATAGACGGTCAGGGCAGTCAAGTGGACGCATCTGTAAGGGTAATCAAATAGACGGTCAGGGCAGTCAAATGGACGCATCTGTAAAGGTAGTCAAATAGACGGTCAAGGCAGTCAAATGGACGTATCGGTAAGGGTAATCAAATAGACGGTCAAGGCAGTCAAGTGGACACATCTGTAAAGGTAGTCAAATAGACGGTCAGGGCAGTCAAATGGACGCATCTGTAAAGGTAATTAAATAGACGGTTAGGGCAGTCAAGTGGACGCATCTGTAAGGATAATCAAATAGACGGTCAGGGCAGTCAGATGGACGCATCTGTAAAGGTAGTCAAATAGACGGTTAGGGCAGTCAAATGGACGCATCTGTAAAGGTAGTCAAATAGACGGTTAGGGCAGTCAAGTGGACGCATCTGTAAGGGTAATCAAATAGACGGTCAAGGCAGTCAAGTGGACGCATCTGTAAAGGTAATCAAATAGACGGTCAAGGCAGTCAAATGGACGCATCTGTAAAGGTAGTCAAATAGACGGTCAGGGCAGTCAAGTGGACGCATCTGTAAAGGTAATCAAATAGACGGTCAGGGCAGTCAAGTGGACGCATCTGTAAGGGTAATCAAATAGACGGAAGGTAGTCAAATAGACGGTCAGGGCAGTCAAGTGGACGCATCTGTAAAGGTAATCAAATAGACGGTCAGGGCAGTCAAGTGGACGCATCTGTAAGGGTAATCAAATAGACGGTCAGGGCAGTCAAATTGACGCATCTGTAAAGGTAATCAAATAGACGGCCAAGGCAGTCAAATGGACGCATCTGTAAAGGTAGTCAAATAGACGGTCAAGGCAGTCAAGTGGACGCATCTGTAAGGGTAATCAAATAGACGGTCAAGGCAGTCAAGTGGACGCATCTGTAAGGGTAATCAAATAGACGGTCAGGGCAGTCAAGTGGACGCATCTGTAAAGGTAATCAAATAGACGGTCAAGGCAGTCAAGTGGACGCATCTGTAAGGGTAATCAAATAGACGGTCAGGGCAGTCAAATGGACGCATCTGTAAAGGTAATCAAATAGACGGTCAGGGCAGTCAAGTGGACGCATCTGTAAGGGTAGTCAAATAGAAGGTCAAGGCAGTCAAGTGGACGCATCTGTAAGGGTAATCAAATAGACGGCCAAGGCAGTCAAGTGGACGCATCTGTAAAGGTAATCAAATAGACGGTCAAGGCAGTCAAGTGGACGCATCTGTAAGGGTAATCAAATAGACGGTCAGGGCAGTCAAATGGACGCATCTGTAAAGGTAATCAAATAGACGGTCAGGGCAGTCAAATGGACGCATCTGTAAGGGTAATCAAATAGACGGTCAGGGCGGTCAAGTGGACGCATCTGTAAGGGTAATCAAATAGACGGTCAGGGCAGTCAAGTGGACGCATCTGTAAAGGTAATCAAATAGACGGTCAGTGCAGTCAAATGGACGCATCTGTAAGGGTAATCAAATGGACGGTCAGGGCAGTCAAGTGGACGCATCTGTAAGGGTAGTCAAATAGAAGGTCAAGGCAGTCAAGTGGACGCATCTCTAAAGGTAATCAAATAGACGGTCAAGGCAGTCAAGTGGACGCATCTGTAAAGGTAATCAAATAGACGGTCAAGGCAGTCAAGTGGACGCATCTGTAAGGGTAATCAAATAGACGGTCAGGGCAGTCAAGTGGACGCATCTGTAAAGGTAATCAAATAGACGGTCAAGGCAGTCAAGTGGACGCATCTGTAAGGGTAATCAAATAGACAGTCAGGGCAGTCAAGTGGACGCATCTGTAAGGGTAGTCAAATAGACGGTCAGGGCAGTCAAATGGACGCATCTGTAAAGGTAGTCAAATAGACGGTCAAGGCAGTCAAGTGGACGCATCTGTAAAGGTAATCAAATAGACAGTCAAGGCAGTCAAGTGGACGCATCTGTAAAGGTTATCAAATAGACGGTCAAGGCAGTCAAGTGGACGCATCTGTAAGGGTAATCAAATAGACGGTCAGGGCAGTCAAGTGGAAGCATCTGTAAGGGTAATCAAATAGACGGTCAGGGCAGTCAAGTGGACGCATCTGTAAGGGTAGTCAAATAGACGGTCAGGGCAGTCAAATGGACGCATCTGTAAAGGTAGTCAAATAGGAGGTCAAGGCAGTCAAGTGGACGCATCTGTAAAGGTAATCAAATAGACGGTCAAGGCAGTCAAGTGGACGCATCTGTAAGGGTAATCAAATAGAAGGTCAAGGCAGTCAAGTGGACGCATCTGTAAGGGTAATCAAATAGACGGTCAGGGCAGTCAAATGGACGCATCTGTAAAGGTAGTCAAATAGACGGTCAAGGCAGTCAGATGTTTAAATAAAAGAGCGTTTTACAAAGGCGATGACATGAAGTAAAAGAAGGTGAAGTTGATATGAAATGGTGAAGTTGATATGAAATGGGTTGATATGAAATGGTGAAGTTGAAATGAAATGGTGAAGTTGAAATGAAATGGTGAAGGTGAAATGAAATGGTGAAGTTGATATGAAATGGCGAAGTTGATATGAAATGGCGAAGTTGATATGAAATGGTGAAGTTGATATGAAATGGTGAAGTTGATATGAAATGGTGAAGTTGATATGTAATGGTGCAGTTGATATGTAATGGTGCAGTTGATATGAAATGGTGAAGTTGATATGAAATGGTGAAGTTGAGATGAAATGGTGAAGTTGAGATGAAATGGTGAAGTTGAGATGAAATGGTGAAGTTGATATGAAATGGTGAAGTTGATATGTAATGGTGCAGTTGATATGTAATGGTGCAGTTGATATGAAATAGTGAAGTTGATATGAAATGGTGAAGTTGATATGAAATGGTGAAGTTGATATGAAATGGTGAAGTTGAGATGAAATGGTGAAGTTGAGATGAAATGGTGAAGTTGAGATGAAATGGTGAAGTTGAGATGAAATGGTGAAGTTGAGATGAAATGGTGAAGTTGAGATGAAATGGTGAAGTTGAGATGAAATGGTGAAGTTGAGATGAAATGGTGAAGTTGAGATGAAATGGTGAAGTTGAGATGAAATGGTGAAGTTGAGATGAAATGGTGAAGTTGATATGAAATGGTGAAGTTGATATGAAATGGTGAAGTTGAGATGAAATGGTGAAGTTGATATGAAATGGTGAAGTTGATATGAAATGGTGAAGTTGAGATGAAATGGTGAAGTTGAGATGAAATGGTGAAGTTGAGATGAAATGGTGAAGTTGATATGAAATGGTGAAGTTGATATGAAATGGTGAAGTTGAGATGAAATGGTGAAGTTGATATGAAATGGTGAAGTTGATATGAAATGGTGAAGTTGAGATGAAATGGTGAAGTTGAGATGAAATGGTGAAGTTGAGATGAAATGATACATTTTCAACATTACAGAAGTAGGACAATAACAATAAAAATGAATGTTTTGTTTTGTTGACTGCTGATGAAGGCGTCTAGTTTCTAGTGGAAACGTCAATTTGATTGATTGTTTTTTTCCCCTTTCGCGCCTTCTTGTATCCTGTTGGACTATTTCCTGCACAGGGCTTGATCGCAGACCCTTGTCTGCATTGCACGTAAAGATTGCAAAGTTTATGCGTAAACACTGTCGACATGAAGGGGGAAAACAATAGGCAAGTGTCTTCTTGTTGTTGTTGTGTGTGTGGGGGTTGGGGGGGGGGCGCTAAAATACACAACCATGCAAACATTTGTTATCGTGTAAATGTGATAAAAATCAGAAAACTTTAAAGAGTGTTTGTTTTAAAACATCATCTAGGTTTATATTGAACATCTGGTGAGTAGATGCTGAACTCCAAAAGCAGACCTGTTTACTCTTACGATTTTGGCGTACAATGTACGATTTTGAGGTGTTAACATGTATACTGTATGTTTATTTTTTTCTATAAATATAAGGTATTGAACGATTTTGTGATAATATTGTACGATTTTTTGGAGTCTGAGGGTAAACAGGTCTGCAAAAGCCGATTAATCGAATGGAAAATACATTTTTAAAACTATCGACAACATTGCCCCACTGCTTCTGTTCTGTCGATTAATTGGTGCAATCCTAGTGCTTGGAGCAAAAGAAGGTGGACAGTGGGAAGAGAGGGAAAGGGAGAGACAGAGAGAGAGGGGGAGGAAGAGAGACAGAGAGAGAGATAAAGGGTGATGGAGAGGGGGAAAGAGAAAAAGGGGAGAGAAAACGGGTAGGGAAAAAAAGGTGGGGGGGAGAGCGGGATAGAGAGAGCAGGGAAGGGAGAGAGATCAGGTGGGGCGAATGTGAATGGGATTGCGCGACTTTGGGGGTGCGAAGTTGGTAGGGGATTATCTGATGGTCGGGGTGAAAGTGGGGAGGGGCGCAGCAGAGTGGTGACAATGTGAAGGGCGGGTTGAAACTGGAGATGGTGTGGAGAGTGGTTGGCGACTTGCAGGTTAAGTGAGAGTGGTTGGCGACTGGTAGGTTAAGTGAGAGTGGTTGGCGACTGGTAGGTTAATTGAGAGTGGTTGGCGACTGGTAGGTTAAGTGAGAGTGGTTGGCGACTGGTAGGTTAAGTGAGAGTGGTTGGCGACTGGTAGGTTAATTGAGAGTGGTTGGCGACTGGTAGGTTAAGTGAGAGTGGTTGGCGACTGGTAGGTTAATTGAGAGTGGTTGGCGACTGGTAGGTTAATTGAGAGTGGTTGGCGACTGGAAGGTTAAGTGAGAGTGGTTGGCGACTGGCAGGTTAAGTGAGAGTGGTTGGCGACTGGCAGGTTAAGTGAGAGTGGTTGGCGACTAGTAGGTTAAGTGAGAATGGTTGAGGTGTAGTCGGGGTATGACGTCACCTGCAATCATCGTCACTGAAACAGCTGGAGGGATAATTTAAATCTGTGAGGTCACATCCGGCAGACTGACACTATCAGTCTACTGAACGCTTCATACTCGCAAAAACAACAAAACTGAAGCCCCCCTCCCCCCCCC
The DNA here is from genome assembly GCA_964033795.1 of Lymnaea stagnalis. Lineage (NCBI taxonomy): Eukaryota > Metazoa > Mollusca > Gastropoda > Lymnaeidae > Lymnaea > Lymnaea stagnalis. The sequence goes on from CAXITT010000056.1 coordinate 827,239, forward strand.
CTCTTTCCAGCTTACCTCACAAATGTTGACAAGCTTTACTTGGACAAAACAATTCAACAATATTGTGATGTCAACTCTACTGTTCATTAAACATGAAAATACTTTTTATTAGCACTGACCGGTTTTTGTTTAGATAAATTATTCTTTAAACTTAGATCAGTGGTTCTCAACCTTCAATACAGTTCTTCATATTGTGGTGACCCCCCCCCCTTTTTTTTTTCCCCACGACCATAAAATTATTTTCGGTGCTACTTCATAAATATATGATTTCCGATGGTCTTAGGTGACCCCTGTGTAGGGGTACTTTTTAGNCCCCCCCCCCTCCAAAAAAAACCCCCAAATTGTCAGCGAGAAATAATCTCTCGGATTCAGCTACAATCTATAAATACATCGTATGTACGTCATCAAGGGTCGAAAGGGTCAAACAGTTTCGACTTAAGGGGAAACGACTTGCGCGCTTGTCAGAGTGGTCTTGATTTATTTGGGTAATTTACTGCCAGTGGGGGGCCGGCGGTCCGGTGACGGGAGGACATTCCAATGGTCAAAAGGTCATCCAGACTAAATGGCGCTGGGTGCTAATATGCACCAATAGACATACAGTCCAAATTTAGTGTTAGCACATTGATATGTTTGTATGTTAGACTATAACGACAGGACACGATTAGCTTTTGTGTGGTTGGTGAGACGGGGTAGTGCATCTTTAGGTCGAGCATTGTCGAATGCATGCTGTGTGGCAGATACAAAGTGAGAATATGGTGTTTTGAGAAAGCTGCTCAAGGAGACAGGGTACAGGCCACTACCAACCCCATTTTCGCATAACATTGCCGTCAGTGCCATAGATACGTGTATAGAAAAACTACGAATGTCTATAAAGAAGATCTCCAACCACCCTTTCCAAAGAACATCTCCATAGAAGCGTGCGGTACGTAGAACACTACACCTTACAACAGAGACGATGGAGGAGAATTCGCTAACACACTTTCAAAGAGCACTGCCTTTTAGACAAACAAATATACGAATAAGGAACACTGCCTTTTAGACATACACATATACGTATAAAGAACACTTCCTTTTAGACATACAATTATACGTATAAAGAACACTTCCTTTTAGACGTACAAATATACATATGAAGAACACTGCCTTTTAGACATATAAATATACATATAAAGAACACTGGCTTTTAGACGTTTACAGAACACTAAAACATTTACGTCTTAAGGACACCACCAGGCCCCCCCCCCTTTTTTTTTTCATCAGACAAAAGAACGCCCTTACCGTGACTATCTCCAGCATTTCCTGTCGTGAGATATATCCATTCCCGTCCAGGTCGTACATACTGAAGGCCCAGCGCAGTTTTTGTTCCAATTTCCCGCGCGAGGTCACGCTCAGAGCGCAGATGAACTCACGGAAATCTATGGAGCCGTCGCCGTTAGTGTCAAACGTGCGGAACACGTGCTCCGCGAACCTCGACGCGTCCCCGTAAGGGAAGAAGTTGCCGTAGATTTTCTTGAACTCGTCCACCGAGAGGTGCCCGCTGGGGCAGTCCTTGAGGAAGCCCTTGTACCATTCCTGGAGCTCCTCCTCTGTAAACTGCGTCTGATGGCGAAGGTCTTCGAGCACCTCGGGTTTCAACTTACTGTTCTGCTTACCCATGTCGGCTGCGCCTCTATTTGTATTGGATGCTGCCTAAATTTCTTGAAAGGAAAAAAAAAGTTTGTAAAGCCCTGGAGCTTTGCTCAAGCCCTTTAGCAAGAGCTGCGCGAGGCGTTGGTTTTAAACTCTATGTTGAGTTGTTGGGCGTAGAGGTGAAAAAATAGAGAAGTCCCGGTTGCAGTTGCCGGCTGGTGATTGGTTGAAGTAGGACGCCGTGATCAGTACCTGAAACGAGTGAAAGTTTTAGATAGTCAAACCTGAAGTTATAANAAAAAAAGGGGGGGGGGGGGGGGGGGGGGTGACAATTGACAGATGGACCAGCAGTCATGTCAAATATGAACCGTGTACAGTTAGATGGGAAGTGATTGATCTTTGCTCCTAAGACTGACCCTTTAGACCAGTGATCCTTAAACTTTTTAAACAGAGGGTCGGTTCGCTGTCCTTCAGACACTGTTGTGCGCAATGCGCTTATCTTATTTGTAGTTGGGGGGGGGGGGACAAAGAAAAAACACACCAATTAAAATAAATAAAATAACGAATAAACTTATTAATATAAAATTCTTAGTATAACAAATATGAAGTATGATGATATCGCCAATTTTAGGTTCCATATATGCCACTGCTGCCCGGGGACCAGTACGGTCAGGCGGGCCGGGTCAAGGACCCCTGGTGTGCCGGATCCGGCTCGCGGGCCGCAGCTTAAGGCTCCATTCTTTAGATGGTTTGAATTTTAACACGGCTCTCTAGATACAGGTCTTTAACAATGACCTAGAGATAAACGTCTTTAACTAACACGGACTTCAAGATACAGTTCTTCAACACTGACATCTACATTCGGGAATTCATCACCTTAAAGCAAAGGTACAACTTTTAGCTCTGAACATTGAATACATGTCATAATTCACCACTTTACTCTAGCTATATGCCTTTAGTGATAATATGAGACCACATTCCTCTAGCGATCCTCTTGGAGTTACTCTTTGTTTCTACTGTTCGCCGAAGAAGGCTTCTTGCCGACACGTTCGTTGTTTGGTTGCGACCATTTTTTTTTCTCCCGGTTCTCCAGTACCTTGTTTAAGATATTTCCTCCGTCATTAAACCGACCGACCACAAGACGACTTTAACTGGGACTTTTATAAGTCCGTTGGAATACTGGGAAAAGATAGATTATACATTTCAGAGCTGAACAGCTGACCAAGAGCTAAAATGCTTGGGACGAATATTCATAAGTAAAACTCAAACGCTTTCGGTGCGAACAAGAAATGAGAAGTTAGATTTTGGTGAAATTTCAGGTCGGGCCAACGGGATTGATCACGGGAGGTTTGTGACGAGACGTGATCCATAGACGTGTCCGACCTTTGCGACGTGGCGAGAAACGAGACGAGACGGAAACGAGTGATCCAAACAAATATTTAATGGTGAGCATAAATCGATTGGTTGAATCACATGATTGTTTGAAAAGTTGTTAGATCACCAAGACTTAACTGCTTGGATGTCACACACACACAGAAAAAAGACGTAATAATAATAAGTTAAGCACTCTCCACTTCAATGGCATGAGCTTTGGCAGCCCACCCGAGTGTAAACATTGCGTGCATGTCTCTTAGGTCACAAAACAGGTAACATTTCAATGAAGTAATACCAAAGTGGGTGTGTTGAAGAGTTTGCAAAAAAAAAAATTAACGCAAATTATTGGAAAAATATTGCTGCGCACCGTTAGATTAAGTTATATGGTTTTGAAAATTTAATCTGTTATAAGATTTGGCTCGCATAATGAACAACATGCAACAGAGGACTGAGAAAATGATACCAAAGATAGCGATACTAGCGATACTCATTTAATTATACTATATATTTCTATAAAATCACGAATTCGAATACATAAGAAAAAATAACTATTTCAATAACTTACACCACAAGTGAAAAGGTACTATCATCGAACACTACAAATATTAATTTAATGCAGCTTAATTGCAATTAAATAGTTTTGAGAGGTCTTATCTGTAACTCTTTTTTTTTTTTAATGCACGAGACTGCACTTCATTGGTGGCGTGAACTTCACCCCAAGTCGGACTAGTTTTAGAATACAAACAACCCTAAACGAATCAAATTTGAACTATCCCACTGATCCTATTTTGATGGTCAAGCCTGACACTGCCAATGGTCGTCACGACCAGCTTCGAGAGACTAGAGCGAAATGGGTTCCACGACCATGTGGGCCGGTCATATGTGTGTTTAGAACATACCTTTCCAAAAGATCGTACGATTCAAAGGTCACCCATAATTTACCATAGCAGCGAAAGCAGTTAAGGTCACCCGAAGGTCAAGGCATACACGACGAGACCAATGTCTGGCAATTAAAGCTTCAGCCCAATGTCATGTTTATGGTCCCCATAAACCCAAACCGTTGGAATTGTCCCAAAACATTGGCCTTCTTACGACACAGACTGGGCTAGGACACCAGATATTTTGTTTGCCCATTGTCAAGATTATGTATGGTGAGTCTGACCTCACAGACTAATTGTGAAATAAGATTGATTTATCTTTTGGGAGGGGGGACGGGGGTATTTATGGCAGCAAAATCAAATGACCGACATCATTTTAGATTTGTGTTTATTCAAAGCGGAAACTTGTCAATGAACGACGTTGCACATTTGTTTGGATTCGAATTTTTAAAAACATTTTTTTTTGGGGGGGGGGGGGGGGGGGGTTTTTTAATTTGTTACATAGCATATTTACCCACGCCCTGTAATATATTAACACATATAATCAACCAACAAATAAAGCGGAAACTTGTCAATGAACGACGTTGCACATTTGTTTGGATTCGAATTTTTAAAAACATTTTTTTTTGGGGGGGGGGGAGGGGGGTATTTTAATTGTATACATAGTCTAGTTACCCACGCCATGTAATATATTAACACATATAATCAACCACCAAATGTAATCTATTAACACAGATAATCACCCACCAAAAGTAATATATTAACACAGATAATCACCCATCCAATGTAATCTATTAACACAGATAATCAACCACCAAATGTAATATATTAACACAGATAATCACCCATCCAATGTAGCAATATATTGACAGAGATAATCACCTGGTGAAATATCATAAGAAAGTGAACCATTTAATGTAGTACTGGGAAAATAGAAGTGGCCCACCAAGGGATATGTGGTGGAAATAGAAAATTACCCAACCTGGTGCCATAAAGGGGACAATGAAAGTAACCCACCCAGTGCCATAACGGGGAAAATGAAAGTGACACACCCACTGCAATAAAGGGGACAATGAAAGTGACACACCTAGTGCCATAAATGGGACAATGAAAGTAACCCACCCAGTGCCATAACGGGGAAAATGAAAGTGACACACCCACTGCAATAAAGGGGACAATGAAAGTGACACACATAGTGCCATAAAGGGGACTATGAAAGTAACCCACCCAGTGCCATAACGGGGAAAATGAAAGTGACACACCCAGTGCCATAAAGGGGACAAAGAAAGTGACACACCCAGTGCCATAAAGGGGATCATGAAAGTGACACAACCAGTGCCATAAAGGGGACAATGAAAGTGTTACACCCACTGCCATAAGGGGGACAATAAAAGTGACAAACCCAGTGCCATAAAGGGGACACACCTAGTGTAATTTAAAAAAAAAAATTGAAACTGACCCCGTATGGTTATAAAGGTATTTCAGAATGCCGCCCACATGTCATTCGTGACATTGGAATTTAAGAAAGTGCACACCTTGGGCGATATTGGGATTTCAGAAAGTGACCAACTTATGTGACAGTGGCATTTCAGAAAGTGACCCATCCTTATGTGAAATTGATATTTCAGAAAGTGACTCATCTTGTGAAGTAATGGGATTTCAGACCCGAGTGTAATATTAAATATTAAGAACGCAGACATATCAGCGCCCCCCCCCCCAACCGACTCACGGAGGAAATAATCAAGTTCTACCGCTAAATTAATTGTAAAAAACTAATTATGGGTGTTGTAGTAAATTCTTAACGAATTTCAAAGTCAACGTATTTGATTGTCTCAAATTAAGTTGATTATTTTATTGATCTGCTCCGGTAGGGCCATGTCATCTCCCCCCAACCGCACCCCCTGCCCCCATGCTTGATTGGGTCATTTAATGGTCAGCCATCATTGAATGATGTACAGTTTTTTTTTTTCAACTTTATTTACGAGCTTGTAACAATATTGCCAGATATTCTCAGCTGTTGTAAGATAAACATTGACACGGGAAGGCCAGTCATACCTTGTGTGTTTAATGACGGCAATTGTATCATGATTTTATTCTTATTCACCCCCCCCCCCCCATTTCGTTTGACAAAATTTTTTTTTTTTTTTTTTTTTTTTCCCCCCCCCCCCCCCCATTTCGTTTGACAAGTGGTCGGCATCTTGTGTGTGTGTGTGCGTGCGTGCGTGTGTCACTTAAATATATGTTAAGAAAATGATTTGAGAGCCGCGTGCCATTAAAGATAAGTAAAAAAAATAATGTATTAATTAGGCATAAATCATCGAATGTTGCCGACTACTGCAGACCTGTTTACCTCTACGCTTTTGCCGTAGTAACTACATTTTTTAAGCCTAAGACCGCGGCACTACGACGAGCCTAAGAAAAAAAAAAACAACAACACAAAAAAACGGTTTCGGCAAGTGTTTGTTCGTACGTGTGATTTCATTTTGAAGTCTCGATCCCTATAAACCAACCAGAATATTATCTTTTAGAAAATTGCGTTGTTGATAATGAACTGCCAGTGTGCTTGCCTAAGACCTTTTCTCATCCTAGACAAGCATATCGCAGGACGATATACTGTATATTTAGTTGTATTAACTTTCATAAGCAGTTGAGTGGATTTCCTTACAAAACTATTTTGATTGCAAACTAGACCCCCCACCCCCCCCCCACCCCCCGAAAAAAAACAAAAAACACCCTACTCTTTGGAGATTGAAACAACGTCCTTGTGAGCTGACAAATACGGTGACACTAACCCAGGGGTAAACAGGTCTGACAACTACTGTGACACTAACCCAGGGGTAAATAGGTCTGACAACTGCGGTGACACTAACCCAGGGGTAAGCAGGTCTGACAACAACGGTGACACTAACCCAGGGGTAAGCAGGTCTGACAACTACGGTGACACTAACCCAGGGGTAAACAGGTCTGACAACTACGGTGACACTAACCCAGGGGTAAACAGGTCTGACAACTACGGTGACACTAACCCAGGGGTAAACAGGTCTGACAACTACGGTGACACTAACCCAAGGGTAAATAGGTCTGACAACTTCGGTGACACTAACCCAGGGGTAAGCAGGTCTGACAACTACGGTGACACTAACCCAGGGGTAAACAGGTCTGACAACTACGGTGACACTAACCCAGGGTAAATAGGTCTGACAACTACGGTGACACTAACCCAGGGGTAAACAGGTCTGTAGCTGGATCAGACGGACATGCCAATGAACGAATGGAACATTGAAACATTCTGAACCAAGCGATACCGGTCAGAACATAATCAATACATGGAGAAGACGGTGTTACAGTGTACATTTAATGTTGGTTATAAAAAGGGCTTACCATAGTCTCAAGGGGTTAAATAAAACCAGGACAGGTGGCGTACCTAGGTGAGCAAAGGGGGGTGACCACCCTCGGGCGGAATTTTTAAAAGGTTTCTACCAAAATAGTATAACAGATACGTCTAACGATGGGGAGCGCTTGTTTGGGAGTTGGTCTTTAAGGGGGCGGGGGGGGGGCTTGAAACGCTAAACATGGCTTGGGAAAACTAAGAGGCTCCTCATTGTTATGGGATGAGGTGTGCATAAACAAAGGGGGGGGGGGGAAGAGGCGGGTGTAAAAATCGACCCCCAAAAACCGCTTGGCGTCATAAATGGGCGGCGTCTCAGCCAGCATTCAATTGGGATTATTTGTGTGCGCTGGTAAAATTAGANCTTGGGAAAACTAAGAGGCTCCTCATTGTTATGGGATGAGGTGTGCATAAACAAAGGGGGGGGGGGAAGAGGCGGGTGTAAAAATCGACCCTCAAAAACCGCTTGACGTCATAAATGGGCGGCGTCTCAGCCAGCATTCATTTGGGATTATTTGTTGGCGCTGGTAAAATTAGCCCCCCCCCCTCCCACTTTACATTTCTCATTTTCCGCCCCAGCCTCACGTCAGTGACCCTGACCCTACGATTTGTGTCGCACGTAGATGAAGATATATTGTAGATGCTGGCAGAAACAAGCCCCGGTTTAAAAGCTTTCCGAAACCAGCGGTAATGGAGTTCGGTATGGTAACAAGGCTGGGGACAATTTGGTCAATGCCTCGACATTGCTCTCCCCTCGTTAACGGAGCTTTATTTCATTACCTCCCCTGTTTTCATGCCGAGTCGCACAACAGCTTGACTAGGGGGGGGGATGTGATTATTCGGGGACGGTGGGGGGGGGGACGGTGGGGGGGGACAGGGGGCGGTAGGGCTGGGGCGGGGGGAATTATGTCTGTCAAAGACTATTTGGTTGTGAGGTTGGGTGTAGGGTTTCTCATTTCCAGGGATTTGGCTCATCCCGGGAAAATCGGAATCGAGTTTTCCTCATCCCGGGAAAACCAGAATCGAGTTTTCTTCATCCCGGGAAAACCGGAATCGAGTTTTCCTCATCCCGGAAAAACCGGAATCGAGTTTTCCTCATCCCGGAAAAACCGGAATCGAGTTTTCCTCATCCCGGAAAACCCGGAATCGAGTTTTCCTCATCCCGAAAAACCGGAATCGAGTTTTCCTCATCCCGGAAAAACCGGAATCGAGTTTTCCTCAACCCGGAAAAACCGGAATCGAGTTTTCCTCATCCCGGAAAAACCTGATGGAGTTTTCCGTATCCCGGTATATAAATATAAATATTGTAATTAAACACATTTATTTGGAACTGAATTAAACTATAAAAGATTGATTTTAATAGTTGTTGAATTCTTATTTTCTACCTAAAATTTAAAAAAAAAAAAAAAACACAACAACAAAAAACAATTGTCAGGCTAGATGAGAGTTTAGTCACTTGCTACGAGTCTCTTCATTTTTCCAAGGCTTATCCCTAGCAATGCCTAACTAGCTAATAATATGCTTGTAAGCAAAAGTCGGATCTAAACGCCTGGAGGGGAAAAAAACGAATGTAACAATTAACGAGTTTGGCATTATTTTCAGGTAGGTGATTCCAGATTCGAATCCGTCACTAAATACTTACAAACGAATCTTTCTAACAACTTGTAACAAGGGATTCGTTTCAAAATTTTTAATTTTTTTTTTTTTTTAAAAGGGAGAGTGATAACACATGTATTTGTATTGGTATATCTCTTACTATTTTTATTATGGAATACCTAGTAATAAGTATTATAAAGGGGGTTTGACACATGAAGTTTTGGGATGATAAAGTTACCAGAACAAAAGTTTTCAACCCATGGGAGGTGACCTCATATGAGGGGGGGGGGGAGGGGATTAAACTCCGGCTAAAGACGACTCCGGGGGCTTCCACCAGAAACTGTTTATTGAAAGAGGCTCATTTTAACAAAAGTATTATAAAGGGGGTTTGACACATGAAGTTTTGGGATGATAAAGTTACCAGAACAAAAGTTTTCAACCCATGGGAGGTGACCTCATATGAGGGGGGGGGGGAGGGGATTACACTCCGGCTAAAGACGACTCCGGGGGCTTCCACCAGAAACTGTTTATTGAAAGATGCTCATTTTAACAACCGGCATTTTTGAGACCTAGAAATCTTTTTAAATTTACCTTCACTTTTGTAACTTAATTTAAAGTCTGAGGCATATCATAAACGAAAACAATAATTTTGCAGTGAATACTTATTTATTTATACATATTTTACAACATAATACAACACAACAAATTAAATGCAGCCATCACGCGAGCCCACATCACTACTGGCACTGGGTACACAGCTAGCGAAAATATTACTTGAAGTTATATTTTAAAAATTTGGAAGTTTTACTGATTTGAAAATGTGTTTGGTTTTAGAAACGGGACATTTAGGCGTCCCGAGAGTCTTTTTCGGGACACCGGGTACGATCGTGAAATAAAGGGACAATCCTGTTTTTACGGGACGTTTGGTCAGCCTAGTCTAGTGCCAACTACAAGTTGTGACTTATCATAGAAGACCTCCAGTGCTCACTACGAGGGGTATCCTATAGAAGGCCTCTAGTGCTAACTGCAGGTGGTGACTATTCACAATGCGCCCGTGGTGTTAAGTGCAGGTGGTGGTGACTTATCCTAGCTAGAAGACCCTAATGCTAACTGCATGTGGTAAGTTACAATAGAAAAGTCACACCCATGAATAACACTTTTTTATGCCAGCTTCTTGTTTGACATTTACGGTAGAAGATGAATTTGCGCAACGATTCTAAGTAGTATATAGCTTTCAGCCATAGTTAAATCACTTGGGTGTAGCACCTGCATTGCGTGAAATACGCGGTGACTCGTGCACAAACCGCTTGGACTGAGGTTGGAAGACTGCAACATAACACAGTGGTTCTCAGCCATCCTCAGCGACCCTTTAATACAGTTAGTCAAGTTGTGGTACCCCCCCCCCAACCATAAAATTAATTTCTTGCTACTTTATAAATGTGTTTTCCGATGGTCTTAGGCAACCCCTGTGGAAGGGTCGTTCGACCTCCAGAGGGGTTGCGACCCACAAGTTGAGAGCCGCTGACATAGCAGGACATGGTATAAATTTGGCAATCGCATAGAAAAAACAGACAAATTGACGAAAAACTACATTTTGTTGGATTCTCTGTTCCCTGTTAAATTCTTTATTGCATATTACATTCTCTTCTGTTACATTCATTAATTCATGTTACATTCTCTTCTGTTACATTCATTAATTCATGTTACATTCATTATTTCGTTACATTCTCTCCTGTCACATTCATTATTTCATTTACAGTCTCTCCTGTCATATTTATTACTTCATGTTACATTCTCTCCTGTTACATACATTACTTTCTGTTACAGTCTCTCCTGTTACATTCATTATTTCATGTTACATTTACTTCTCTCCTCACGCTGATAATTAGTTACCCCACGCTGTTTTAGTGCCCACATTTTCAGCCATCTTCCATATAAAAAAAACCCTCTCGGAAAATCAATACGGTTTCATTCCCGATGGCCTGCCCAAAATGGCGCGGTGCTTTCTTTATCAAGGCAGATACAGGCTTACTTCTTCTATCTGTGACGTATACATAAACGTTGTGTGTGTGTAGCATGGTGCGTGCACTGACACGTCAGGCGTGCTTATGTGCACATGCACAAACGTTGTGTGCATGTATCATAGTGCGTGCACTGACACGTCAGGCGAGCTTATGTGCACATGCACAAACGGTGTGTGCGTGTAGCATGGTGCGTACACTGTCACGTCAGGCGAGCTTGTGTGCATACGTACACACGATGTGCCCATGTGTTTACTAACTGAGATAGTCCACGTCCAAGTCTCGAGTCACGTACATTCTCATTCAGGTGATACGAGTCTCATTGTAAGGTCACATGACCTGAAACAAGCTATAATACAGGGCTGGTACACGTTTCAGACCATAGTTGTATTATCTGAGTCAAAGAAGACAAGACACGTCTCCCAGTCTGGTCTGAATATCAAACAGTGAAGTCTAAATTAAATCTTCCGTGTTCGTTTCTACTTTTATTTCATCCTTTGTACTATCAACCCACCTCACCCTCCACACACACACACGCACATACACCCTTCACATCCAGACCCCACTCCCATTCTCCAAAAAAAAATAAAAATAAAAGACAAAAAATTCTCGCACAGAAAGAATACCATCACATGTCATTTATCGCATCCACAATGCTGCCGACAACTCCTCACCTAGCATTAACAAAGAAGAGCTCTATTGTATCTGTACTTATTTTCCTCCCATGCCCTCCCCCACCCCTTTTACTACCCTTCTTTCCATTGGCTTTACCTGAGATGCCAACCGTAAAACTAGACTTGGCGTTTTTTGGCTCAACTCACAACTTCATTTCTTAGTAGTCTCCCCCCCCCCCTTTTTTTTCTTCTTCCCTTTACAGTGGTTCCCAGGATTTGTTGGGAGCTCCCAAATCTGATGCATCAACGTCAGGAGTGCGTGCATACATCAATCACCAATGTCGATACTTGGGTAGAAAAATGTTACAAGTAACCAGTAACTAAATGAAGTTTAGAGTGTCATGATAACATTTCACATTGTGAGATGGAATTTAATGGCAACATTTCTTGGAAGAAGCGTCGCAGAAAAAGGTACCTTAAATAAAAGTGTCCCAAAGCGAAGTCTTACAAGACATTTAAAACTGGTTGTATCAAATATGAAGCTACAGTGGGGGAGATGTACAGCATTTCTTTGTGTGGTGCATAAGAACCAATATACGGTATTTCATTAGAACTCAAAGTGTGACATATCGCTCCCGTTTTTTTTTTTGGTGTTTTTTTCACAGCATCCCATATTTCTACATTGATCCACATATCTATTTTTTTTAAACTCAACACACGATATTGATCGGTATTCTAAATTGAAGCGGACATCTAGGCATTTGATCAGATTTCGAAATTAATTACTTATTTCATATCGATACCATTTATCAACAGCTCTATCCCTCTCCTCCATTACAATACCTCCAAAAAATGACGTGAAATACACACAGTTTGGGGTGGGGAGGGCAAATGCAAGAACACAACACAGAATGTCACCAACACAGAATGTCACCAAAATGTCATAAAGTTATGTCGTGCCGATTCAATATTTTTTTAAACATCCTTGCCTTCAACTTTTTTTCTACTCATTTAAATACAACGTCATCGCATTTCAAAGTAGTTTCATCTCATTTCAAAGTAGTTTCATCTCATTTCAAAGTAGTTTCATCTCATTTCAAAGTAGTTTAATCTCATTTCAAAGTAGTTTCATCTCATTTCAAAGTAGTTTCATCTCATTTCAAAGTAGTTTCATCTCATTTCAAAGTAGTTTCATCTCATTTCAAAGTAGTTTCATCTCATTTCAAAGTAGTTTCATCTCATTTCAAAGTAGTTTCATCTCATTTCAAAGTAGTTTCATCTCATTTCAAAGTAGTTTCATCTCATTTCAAAGTAGTTTCATCTCATTTAAAAAGTAGTGCCATCTGGCAAGTAGAGCCCTGGTTTACACTAAGAAGCTAGCAGTCGAATACACGGAGTTGATGCTTACCTCGGAAGTCCTTTCAGTAAACTGAAATTAACTGTAAGAGTGATGGCCCTTTAGTCTGTGAATTTAACTTTTAAAAATAGGTGAGAACCTTTACTTTGTCAGTGAACTAAACTAAAAGGGGACACCGTTAACCTTGTGCACGAAACATTCTGATGTATGTCTCAGTCACAAGACCGTTTTTTTCCTCCTCTTTATTTATTTCCTTGTTTATCGTCGAATTAGATTTCCTCATCCTTATTCCTAACGTCTTCTCTCATCAGTCACCCAAAGAGAGCGCCAATTGGAACAACCAATCCAAACGAAGTGTAATTTCAATTTCTGTGTTGTTGTTTTTTCCGCAATTTACACTGCTGCTACTGCCAGTAAGCTACATACAAACTATGGTTCTTTTTAAAAATAACGGAAGTCTAATTAACTATTTCCTATATACACATTTCAAGGACATTAAAATGGTCTTTTGTGTGTCTCTTTTTTATATAAAATTATAATTATTATTATTTTTATTATTTTTTTTATTTATTATTTTTTTTTAAAATATTTTTTTTTGAGGATTTAAATCTTCAAATCTCTACGTTATCTACGTAAAACTTGAATTTTCCAATGTCAAGACTTTGCAAGAACAGGTTGAAAGTAGCACAATATGCCCTCCACTATTATCCCGGCAACGCCGGGGCACGTATTCTAGTATTATTCAAATGAGCTAATGTGACCATGTAATGTTAGGATTCTTAAAAATCAGTTAAAGTGATTTTGCATTGTTTTAAAGAAATCGAACCAGTTTAAATATAAAATACTTCTGCTTTTATGCAAGTATAAGTAATCTTTAATATGGAAGTATTATTATTAAAAAAGTATTAATAGAGTTATTGTGAAAATTACATTCTTTGTAGTTCGGGGACGTGGGAAAATGTTGGGTGGCCGTATATTATATAGAGGATAAGCATTTCTCAAAAGCCATTGACGTTGGACAAGTTAACATCTATACAAATAAACTTCTTTAAAATTACGGAAACGCCTATTTGCTTGGAGCATAAATTAAGATACCCGATTTCCTGCGCGATCTCCTTTTACCCAGAGTCTGCTTTTTCGCACGTTTTAGTAAATTATAATAAGCCCACACACATACAAAATTGTTTACCTGCCCATATGAAACCAGGATAATTGGTGTTCATTAGCATTTTTAATGTTTTTAAAATAATTTTTTTTAAAGATATGTATATATATATATATGTATATATATACATACACACATATCCACTTTAAGCTGATGTTGTCTAATGGTTAAATCTGAATTAATGTTCGGTCGTGTCCCACATTATTCGAAAACAATAATCTTATTTTAAATAATCATAAAAGGACTTAAACCCACAATCACAATTTGACTTTTGTTCAACCACGTCACAAAACTGAACACACGTTGTCGCACTTTTTGAAATGTTAAAATTGTAGGCTATGGTTGTAACGCACCACACACTTTTTTAAGCTTTATACTTTAACAACTAATACGTTGTTGTTTTTTCCCCTCCAAAGGTTGGCAATTTATTTAATGTACAAAGGACAAATATGGAACTTGGCGTTAAAAAGATAGTTAAAATGTTTTTTAAAAAAATGCTGATCACGGGGTTACGTAAAAAAACAAACAACAACAGTATCGTCTACTATTGCATTAACGGGTTAAAAAGAAAAGGAATCCAATCCTTCGTTGCTGACGATATTCAGGGTAATAAGCGCGACACCGAAGCCGTTTGTCAACCCATCGCTAAATTCAAGCATGACGTCACACAAACAGACTTCACCAAGACGGGCACCACCAAGACGGGCACCACCCCGATGCCCCCCTCATTACCTCCAGCTGCACTGTTTCCTGTCGAAATGGCTTAATTCCCCCTCATTGGAGGCCATCCTCCATGGAGCCAGTCTACAAAGTTCAACTCTATTCAAAGAGCTGCATTAGAGCTTCTTGAAATACTTAAAGAATACATTTAAAATCTGTTGGATGCACGTTAAAAATCAGTTTCTAAGAAACGCAGTGGGCCTAGCCATATTATCAAACTTCCTTACATCTCTCGCCAAACAGATATTATTACTATTATCAGGAGCGAAGGGATCAACCGAAACTCGTTTTATAAAGGTGTCATTCTATTGTTGTTGGTGAGCAAAATTCGGGGGCGCCATACTTCCTCTTAGACACCCCCCCCCCAAACACAACCCCGAAAAAACTATATTTTTTAAAATCCTAGCTGGGAGCAACCCCTAATAAAGACATTGGACGGAAATCGGAACATTCCGGAATCCACAGTGTGTGTAAGGGATATCCCCAGCCACTAACAAGTTATGGGACGTAACACGAGTCCAGAATCCTATTGATTTTTGTTAACCTCTCAGTGCGACCCCGGTTTACTTATCTAGACTCCCCCAACAGTCCACCCCCTCCCACCCCCCATCCCCCCCCACCCGGTCCGTCCGACCTCACACAGTCTGGAGCCAGGACTTTCCTGGGTCGCGGTCAGTGCAACCTTACATCGAACTCTAAATTATTCTATACAGAATAATCGTGTGCGCCAGCAGAACGTATTTTCATGGGGGTTTGCTTGTCAGTCACTGGAGACCTGGCTGTTGAATATTTTACTTAAAGTCTAGTTAGTCATTTAGCTATTTTCGGGTCGGAAAACAAAATTGGCGGGGGGGGGGGGTAGAGAATGGGCAGGGGGTTGCATGAGTACAGTAATGACATTATAGTATTATTTTATTGATTACTTTCTACACAGTATGTCAGTGATCACCCTTATAGTACAATGATACTGATCACTTCTATACAGTCGCGCAGGCACTGTTAACTTCACGTATACAGCATAATGTCATCGACCACTAGCGCAGCACCGTATCACGTCCTCACGTCATACATTATAATTCCATCAGTAGGCTTCCATCTCAAACACCCACAATCCCNGTGTAAGGGATATCCCCAGCCACTAACAAGTTATGGGACGTAACACGAGTCCAGAATCCTATTGATTTTTGTTAACCTCTCAGTGCGACCCCGGTTTACTTATCTAGACTCCCCCAACAGTCCACCCCCTCCCACCCCCCATCCCCCCCCACCCGGTCCGTCCGACCTCACACAGTCTGGAGCCAGGACTTTCCTGGGTCGCGGTCAGTGCAACCTTACATCGAACTCTAAATTATTCTATACAGAATAATCGTGTGCGCCAGCAGAACGTATTTTCATGGGGGTTTGCTTGTCAGTCACTGGAGACCTGGCTGTTGAATATTTTACTTAAAGTCTAGTTAGTCATTTAGCTATTTTCGGGTCGGAAAACAAAATTGGCGGGGGGGGGGGGTAGAGAATGGGCAGGGGGTTGCATGAGTACAGTAATGACATTATAGTATTATTTTATTGATTACTTTCTACACAGTATGTCAGTGATCACCTCTATAGTACAATGATACTGATCACTTCTATACAGTCGCGCAGGCACTGTTAACTTCACGTATACAGCATAATGTCATCGACCACTAGCGCAGCACCGTATCACGTCCTCACGTCATACATTATAATTCCATCAGTAGGCTTCCATCTCAAACACCCACAATCCCCCGCCCCCCACCCCAACCGCCCCGTGTGTTCCAGAAATCTTCGACATCGGCACAATGTATAACCGACACCGGATATTACCCGGCATGGATATTGCTATCCGCTCCCGCGTTAAACATTTCTGTTTGAAAATTCCAAGAATCTACAGCCTTAGTTTCTCTAGATAAATTGGGTAACTTGGCCAACAATCGATTGCCACATTTCTCTGAATGTCGTTTCATATTCTTCATATTCATGTGTGTCCAAGTATTATGTTCCACTCATCCAGTCCCCCTTCGAGACGTCTTCCTACGAGTTGTGTTTGCTTTCTCTTTTCCCCCGTTGCACTGCGGTGGACCTATATGATGATGTGGTTGATGTAGGTTGTCCTGCTGTGATGGGCGTAGGGTGTCCTGCTGTGATTGGCGTAGGGTGTCCTGCTCTAGTAGGCGTAGGGTGTCCTGCTCTAGTAGGCGTAGGTTGTCCTGCTGTGATTGGCGTAGGGTGTCCTGCTCTAGTAGGCGTAGGGTGTCCTGCTCTAGTAGGCGTAGGTTGTCCTGCTGTGATTGGCGTAGGGTGTCCTGCTCTAGTAGGCGTAGGGTGTCCTGCTCTAGTAGGCGTAGGTTGTCCTGCTGTGATTGGCGTAGGGTGTCCTGCTCTAGTAGGCGTAGGGTGTCCTGCTCTAGTAGGCGTAGGTTGTCCTGCTGTGATTGGCGTAGGGTGTCCTGCTCTAGTAGGCGTAGGGTGTCCTGCTCTAGTAGGCGTAGGTTGTCCTGCTGTGATTGGCGTAGGGTGTCCTGCTCTAGTAGGCGTAGGGTGTCCTGCTCTAGTAGGCGTAGGTTGTCCTGCTGTGATTGGCGTAGGGTGTCCTGCTCTAGTAGGCGTAGGGTGTCCTGCTCTAGTAGGCGTAGGTTGTCCTGCTGTGATTGGCGTAGGGTGTCCTGCTCTAGTAGGCGTAGGGTGTCCTGCTCTAGTAGGCGTAGGTTGTCCTGCTGTGATTGGCGTAGGGTGTCCTGCTCTAGTAGGCGTAGGGTGTCCTGCTCTAGTAGGCGTAGGTTGTCCTGCTGTGATTGGCGTAGGGTGTCCTGCTCTAGTAGGCGTAGGGTGTCCTGCTCTAGTAGGCGTAGGTTGTCCTGCTGTGATTGGCGTAGGGTGTCCTGCTCTAGTAGGCGTAGGGTGTCCTGCTCTAGTAGGCGTAGGTTGTCCTGCTGTGATTGGCGTAGGGTGTCCTGCTCTAGTAGGCGTAGGGTGTCCTGCTCTAGTAGGCGTAGGTTGTCCTGCTGTGATTGGCGTAGGGTGTCCTGCTCTAGTAGGCGTAGGGTGTCCTGCTCTAGTAGGCGTAGGTTGTCCTGCTGTGATTGGCGTAGGGTGTCCTGCTCTAGTAGGCGTAGGGTGTCCTGCTCTAGTAGGCGTAGGTTGTCCTGCTGTGATTGGCGTAGGGTGTCCTGCTCTAGTAGGCGTAGGGTGTCCTGCTCTAGTAGGCGTAGGTTGTCCTGCTGTGATTGGCGTAGGGTGTCCTGCTCTAGTAGGCGTAGGGTGTCCTGCTCTAGTAGGCGTAGGTTGTCCTGCTGTGATTGGCGTAGGGTGTCCTGCTCTAGTAGGCGTAGGGTGTCCTGCTCTAGTAGGCGTAGGTTGTCCTGCTGTGATTGGCGTAGGGTGTCCTGCTCTAGTAGGCGTAGGGTGTCCTGCTCTAGTAGGCGTAGGTTGTCCTGCTGTGATTGGCGTAGGGTGTCCTGCTCTAGTAGGCGTAGGGTGTCCTGCTCTAGTAGGCGTAGGTTGTCCTGCTGTGATTGGCGTAGGGTGTCCTGCTCTAGTAGGCGTAGGGTGTCCTGCTCTAGTAGGCGTAGGTTGTCCTGCTGTGATTGGCGTAGGGTGTCCTGCTCTAGTAGGCGTAGGGTGTCCTGCTCTAGTAGGCGTAGGTTGTCCTGCTGTGATTGGCGTAGGGTGTCCTGCTCTAGTAGGCGTAGGGTGTCCTGCTCTAGTAGGCGTAGGTTGTCCTGCTGTGATTGGCGTANGTCCGTGTTTCAGATTTGCACGTATGGAGATTGCCTATGGCACGCGCAAGCCCCCCCCCCCCCCCAAACCCAGAGAACATAAATAAAAATACCTGATAATAAATAGGTACAAGTAATAATTCTAGTGAGTTGCTGGCATGAAATGAAGAAGACCATCATAGTTTAGAACATCCCCGAAAGGTATGCCGACCCCCTGGTCTAATTACCGGACGTCATAAACAGAAAGTCCAGTAATAATGTCTCCGGTTGTTATTATTAACCGCGCAAAGAGGTTCGGCGCGTCTTTAAAGCAAATGGCAAAAAACAACAACTCAAAGGATGATTAGCAATATTCTCAACCATAACAAGCAATCGATGACTTCACTGTTGTATAAATTTACAACGTCTTTGGTGCGGTCGCCTGTCATCAGTCTCGGGAAACAACTTCCGGTCTAAACGCGTTATTTATCAAAGAAGAAAACATTTTTTTTTAAAGAGGGGTGGAGGGTGGGGGGTGGATATCGTTAGCATTGGGACGCTGGCAAAACTGATCTATCTTCAGCAGAGAAGCCTTTTGAAAAAAAATTAGACCAAAATTCCCCTGCTTTAAGCAAGACCTGCAACAGGGATCCCAGTTAAGTCTTTCTGGAGGGAGAAATTATAGAATATAAAACTTTGGAATTCTAATCATGAAAAAACAAACTATAACACCTCTTTTCAAGCAATGATTTTAAATATTTTATTCAAAAAAATCAATTCTAGCTAGCCCCAAATTTCATCCCAATAGCTTCTCTTCTCCGAGACACTGCTCTAGGAGGATTGAAAAACAATAACGATTACATTAAAAAAAAAACACCCAACAACGGAACAATACATTACTGGGGCTGCTGTTTACTTTCAAAATTTCCAAACAGCACGCCCATCGTTTAATGATTGAAAGAAGTATCAAATTAAATATCATGGCGTCCCAAGGGAGATCATTCGATCCCAGGGGGTGGATCACTCTAATGGGCTTTTAATCACTAACGCGTTTTTTCGTCTTCGTTTTTTTTTTTTTTCTTCTTTTTTTGTGCTCTACACATTTAAAAAAAAATGGGATTGGATTTGCACACTACTATTGGGTTGGGATAAACTCCTTTTGATTGATACGTAGGTTGTCCTGCTGTGATTGGCGTAGGGTGTCGTGCTCTAGTAGGCGTAGGGTGTCCTGCTGTGATGGGCGTAGGGTGTCCTGCTCTAGTAGGCGTAGGTTGTCCTGCTGTGATGGGCGTAGGGTGTCCTGCTCTAGTAGGCGTAGGGTGTCCTGCTTTCATGGGTGTAGGGTGTGCTGCTCTGATGGACTTAGGGTGTGCTGCTGTGGTGGCGGTGGGATGTGCTGCTGTTGCGGGCGTAGGATGTGCTGCTGTTGCGGGCGTAGGATGTGCTGCTGTGGTGGACGTAGGGTGTGCTGCTGTGGCGGGCGTAGAGGGTGTTACTGTTGTGGGCGTAGGATGTGCTACTAAAGTGGGCGTAGGTTATGCTTCTGTGGTGGGCGCTGGATATGCTTCTGCGGTGGGCGTCGGTTGTGCCCTGGGAAAGGCATTATGAGCTGTTTCAATGCTATGTGTTCCTGTCCTTATTACGATATTCCAGTGACGTACACGATCGTGCCACCCGATCCAAAATAACCCTCACGGGACAACGTTCATCAAAGTATTCATTTAGCAGCTCTTCTGTTTTCTTCGTGAATATGCATGCATCGCCAAGCATCGCAAGAGTAAATGGTATGTGGTATGACGCTGCTGGCGTTGACGCAGAGTATTACTGAGTTGCATATATTTATTGCGCCAACCACATTCAATACAGCAATTCAAATACTTTGGTGAATGCCTCTCTTATTTCTTCTTGGTACATCAATTTGAATGTTTTCCTTTCTGAGGTTAGCGCTGCCAAGAAATGTATTCCTATCAAATATTTATATAAGAATGAGCTATGCTGACGGTAACGCTAAAGGACCGAATAGATTCAAATACGTTCGGATTCTTAAAAACGATCATAGTTATTTTCTCTTATTTTACGGAAATCGAATAAATTTAAACAATAATAATATGTTAAAATATTATACATCCGCTTTTATTTTAGTAAAAGTTTAGGTATTATTATTATAAATAACAAATGCATCTCAAGTAACAATTCAGGAACTATCTTAAACATTTTATGTGCGTTTCAAAGTTATGAAAAGAAAAATTAAATAAATACATTATGATCAAAGAATTACACCATAATCACATTTATCGGGAAAACCCAAACATCAATTGTTTTTAGTGCGTTTTCAGTGCGTTGTTAATATTGCGAAATACAATTAAAATTAATGTGTTCTGAATAAACACGCAAGCGACTTCATAGCGTGAATCGCATATTTTAACCAAAACTCTTAAGTTTCGCGAAACAAACGTACATCTTGTAAAAAAAAAAAGACGAATATTTTACTTTGCATTATCACGTCTGTAGAAAACCCCGCAACAATTTGTGAACACGTCAAAGTACTCACCTGGTGTACAAAGGTTCTAGTCATGGGCAGCAGTAGCAATATGGGTGACCTTAAATGGACACAGACCACCACAGACTACCCAGAGCAACATACACGTAAAGGGCATATTTTCAATACCCCTCAATACATATCTGGGTGATCGCTTAAATGGCTGTTCCAGGGTCGGCGACCTCCGGTCCGTGTGTCAGATTTGCACGTATGGAGATTGCCTATGGCACGCGCAAGCCCCACCCCCCCCCCCCAAACCCAGAGAACATAAATAAAAATACCTGATAATAAATAGGTACAAGTAATAATTCTAGTGAGTTGCTGGCATGAAATGAAGAAGACCATCATAGTTTAGAACATCCCCGAAAGGTATGCCGACCCCCTGGTCTAATTACCGGACGTCATAAACAGAAAGTCCAGTAATAATGTCTCCGGTTGTTATTATTAACCGCGCAAAGAGGTTCGGCGCGTCTTTAAAGCAAATGGCAAAAAACAACAACTCAAAGGATGATTAGCAATATTCTCAACCATAACAAGCAATCGATGACTTCACTGTTGTATAAATTTACAACGTCTTTGGTGCGGTCGCCTGTCATCAGTCTCGGGAAACAACTTCCGGTCTAAACGCGTTATTTATCAAAGAAGAAAACATTTTTTTTTAAAGAGGGGTGGAGGGTGGGGGGTGGATATCGTTAGCATTGGGACGCTGGCAAAACTGATCTATCTTCAGCAGAGAAGCCTTTTGAAAAAAAATTAGACCAAAATTCCCCTGCTTTAAGCAAGACCTGCAACAGGGATCCCAGTTAAGTCTTTCTGGAGGGAGAAATTATAGAATATAAAACTTTGGAATTCTAATCATGAAAAAACAAACTATAACACCTCTTTTCAAGCAATGATTTTAAATATTTTATTCAAAAAAATCAATTCTAGCTAGCCCCAAATTTCATCCCAATAGCTTCTCTTCTCCGAGACACTGCTCTAGGAGGATTGAAAAACAATAACGATTACATTAAAAAAAAAACACCCAACAACGGAACAATACATTACTGGGGCTGCTGTTTACTTTCAAAATTTCCAAACAGCACGCCCATCGTTTAATGATTGAAAGAAGTATCAAATTAAATATCATGGCGTCCCAAGGGAGATCATTCGATCCCAGGGGGTGGATCACTCTAATGGGCTTTTAATCACTAACGCGTTTTTTCGTCTTCGTTTTTTTTTTTTTTCTTCTTTTCTTGTGCTCTACACATTTAAAAAAAAATGGGATTGGATTTGCACACTACTATTGGGATGGGATAAACTCCATCTGATTGATCTTGTGGTGGAGGACAATTTGCCTGAACAGTCAACGTTTTTCCTGTTCGAACACATCAAGGGAACTGTGCGTGTGACCAGGTCCACGCGTAAATGTCACATCGTATTCTATGAAACGGGTGTCATCTGGTCAATTCATCTCCGTAACACATCTACCACTGTTGTGACTCACGTCTATGACATGGGCGTCATCTGGTCAGTTCCTCACTGTGACACGCGTGTCATCTGGTCATTTCATCTCTGTGACCCACCTGCCACTGTTGCGACTCATCTCTTTGACATGCGAGTCATCTGGTCAGTTCGACACGCGTGCCATTGATCACACGGGATGAGGATGAGCATTCATGGCTAGATGTAAGAACGCCCAGCCCCTCTCGTCGTTATAAGAAACATATCGAGTTTGTTTGTTTGTTTGTTTGTTTGGTTTTTTTTTAACAAGTGTTAAATATTAACATCCCCCTCTATTAGACAATAGCAGCTGTAAGAAACAAACTTGAGGTGAAGTATAAGGTTGTGGGGAGTTGGCTGAACTAGACAATAACAGCTGTAGGAAACAAACTTGAGGTGAAGTATAAGTTTGTGGGGAGTTGGCTGAACTAGACAATAGCAGCTGTAAGAAACAAACTTGAGGTGAAGTATAAGGTTGTGGGGAGTTGGCTGAACTAGACAATAACAGCTGTAAGAAACAAACTTGAGGTGAAGTATAAGGTTGTGGGGACTTGGCTGAACTAGACAATAACAGCTGTAAGAAACAAACTTGAGGTGAAGTATAAGGTTGTGGGGACTTGGCTGAACTAGACAATAACACCTGTAAGAAACAAACTTGAGGTGAAGTATAAGGTTGTGGGGAGTTGGCTGAACTAGACAATAGCAGCTGTAAGAAACAAACTTGAGGTGAAGTATAAGGTTGTGGGGACTTGGCTGAACTAGACAATAACAGCTGTAAGAAACAAACTTGAGGTGAAGTATAAGGTTGTGGGGAGTTGGCTGAACTAGACAATAGCAGCTGTAGGAAACAAACTTGAGGTGAAGTACAAGGTTGTGGGGAGTTGGCTGAACTAGACAATAGCAGCTGTAAGAAACAAACTTGAGGTGAAGTATAAGGTTGTGGGGAGTTGGCTGAACTAGACAATAGCAGCTGTAGGAAACAAACTTGAGGTGAAGTATATGGTTGTGGGGACTTGGCTGAACTAGACAATAGCAGCTGTAAGAAACAAACTTGAGGTGAAGTATAAGGTTGTGGGGAGTTGGCTGAACTGGACAATAGCAGCTGTAAGA
Organism: Lymnaea stagnalis; assembly: GCA_964033795.1. Classification (NCBI taxonomy): domain Eukaryota; kingdom Metazoa; phylum Mollusca; class Gastropoda; family Lymnaeidae; genus Lymnaea; species Lymnaea stagnalis. The sequence goes on from CAXITT010000056.1 coordinate 850,825, forward strand.
AACAAACTTGAGGTGAAGTATAAGTTTGTGGGGAGTTGGCTGAACTAGACAATAGCAGCTGTAAGAAACAAACTTGAGGTGAAGTATAAGGTTGTGGGGAGTTGGCTGAACTGGACAATAGCAGCTGTAAGAAACAAACATGAGGTGAAGTATAAGGTTGTGGGGAGTTGGCTGAACTAGAAAATAGCAGCTGTAAGAAACAAACACTAGGTGAAGTATAAGGTTGTGGGGAGTTGGCTGAACTAGACAATAGCAGCTGTAAGAAACAAACTTGAGGTGAAGTATAAGGTTGTGGGGAGTTGGCTGAACTAGACAATAGCAGCTGTAAGAAACAAACTTGAGGTGAAGTATAAGGTTGTGGGGAGTTGGCTGAACTAGACAATAGCAGCTGTAAGAAACAAACTTGAGGTGAAGTATAAGGTTGTGGGGAGTTGGCTGAACTAGACAATAGCAGCTGTAAGAAACAAACTTGAGGTGAAGTATAAGTTTGTGGGGAGTTGGCTGAACTGGACAATAGCAGCTGTAAGAAACAAACTTGATGTGAAGTATAAGTTTGTGGGGAGTTGGACTAGACCAGTGGTCGGCAAATCGCGACTCGCGAGCCGCATGCGGCTCTTTAGCGACCTGAGTGCGGCTCGGCCAATCCACCACAAATCGGGTTTGACTCCCGAAAAACATGGTTCTTGACAGGTTCTTGAAAAGAAATTTGGTTCTCAATTTTTTAAAAATTGTCCTGCTGCCGATTTTTGGCTCTTTTGACTTAAGAGTTTGGCGACCACTGGACTAGACAGTACTAGCAGTAAGAAACAAGCTTGAGGTGAAGTATATGATTATGGGGAGTTGGCTGAATTAGATACTAGCAGTAAGAAAAAAGTTTGTGGTGAAGTACAGTAGAACCTCTCATAACGAGCACCTCTCATAACGAGTAATTCCCATAACGAGCAAAAAAAAAAAATGTGAAGAAGTTGCTCCCTTAACGAGCGACATGTCGCTTAACGAGTTACGCAGAAAGGGGAAGTCCCTTTTTCCTTCACTTCTGCTTGTGGAGTCTACAGTTAACGACATTGTGTCATTGGCCAATATCATGGGACTCGACGTGGACGACAACGATATTCAAGAGCTTGTGAAAGAGCACAATCCTAGAGTTGACCACCGAAGAGCTTATGGAGTTGCATCGTGTTTCACAGCAGGAAATTATGGAGGAGAGCTCATTAATGGAGGAGGAAGTAGCAGAGCAACAATCTTCTAGAGCAATAAGAGAAATGCTGAAAGCATGGGAAACGGTTGCATCGTACATTGAGAAGCATCACCCTAATAAGGAGGTGGCTATTCGTGCTACAAATTTATTCAATGATAATGCTGTGACGCATTTTCGTCAAATTTTGAAGCGTCGACAAAAACAAATGTCTTTAGAGAGTTTAAAAAGGATTAATTATTTGTCATGACTTCATATTTTTATTTACGTTTTTTGTTTCAAATCTAAATTGTATTCCAAGTTGTTACACTCCTTAACAATTCATAAGTAATTTTATTTGAATAAATGTTAATAAAAATTGTTGAAAAATGAGTATTTGTTCAGCATGGAACGCATTATCGCATCTCACATTGATTTGTATGGGGAAAATTGCTTCGTTTAACGAGTGTTTCACTTAACGAGTAAGAGTCTGGAACGAATTAAATTCGTTATGAGAGCTTCCACTGAATATGGCTGTGATGAGTTGGCTGAATTAGGATTTCTCAGGAGGGAGGGGTGTATGCGGTTTAAAACCAAACTCTCCCGTCGATATGTTAATAAATTAAACCATAAGCCAGTTACCCTCATTATTTACATTATATGTTTTTTTTATAAATCACATAAAATTAACGCCAACGCTTTCTTCCGTCTATGGCACCATTTCTCAACCTGTGGGTCGCGACCCCTTTGGGGGTCGCACGACGCTTTCACAGGGGTCGCCAAAGACCATCGAAAAACACATACACTCCAAAGTCATAAAGTATCAACGAAAATAATTTTGTTGTTGGGGGTCGCCACAACATAAGGAACTGTATTAAAGGGTCGCGGCATCCGAAAGGTTGAGAACCACTGGTCTATGGGATAACGTGGCCTTGCTTATTTATATAACAATGCTCGGCTGGTATTTCAAGATCTCATGATAGGGACACGATCAAGCTACCCGACCCCTTGTCCCCAAAGGAGCCGCCAGTGAGGGTCGCAGGACAATAAATGGGACGGTCGCGACATTGCCTCCCCCCTCCCCCAACCACGCCCTTATGAGTATAGTCATGCCGGGTTGTCATAGCAACTCAGTACCACCAATTCTAGAAATAGTATAGTTAAGAGGGACGCAAGACAATAATAGATGGGATGATCGACCCATCGCTTTCAATTCTCTAACCCCTCCCCCCCCCAAACTACGAATGTGGTCATACGGCAACTCAGCATACGCCTATTTAAAAATGTAATAGTTGACAGCTGTTGCAAGGATCCCAGTACATAAAAATGACTACAGCATATTAAGTGTCTTATACAACCCGTTTAGTTGGCAAGGTCATTATTGGCTTTTTAAAAAAACAAAAAACACTTTTAAAGATTTATTAAGTTACAACCAGCCACATATTTAACCGATTTTTTTTCTTTGGTCTTCTTCTTTTACTTTAGTGGTAGTGTGTGCACCGGTTGACTCCTTACTTAAGCACACACACACACAGCAAAGCAGGGAGGCGATGTAGTGATATTTCTGTACCTTATCTCTTCTCGCCCCTGTAAAAGTGTGAATGTCAACACCAAACACCCCCCCCCCATATAGCAGCTTCGGCCTCCACGAAACATTATCGGTTGGGAAGCTGCGGTACGGTCGCCCAGTAGAGCACTTCACAATGCCGGGGTTACAGATCGAATTTTTTTTAGACCAGAGATTCCCCAGAAGAAAGGACCCCCCGAGGCGCCATGGGTTACAAGGAAAACAAGTGCTGACATTTCGTCAGCATGCCAACTTCACAGCCCTATCATGGGATGTCCACTGTCAACCAATTCCTAAAGTTAATACCGCATTAATGCCACGGTACACTGTTTCTACAAAGATCCACTAAAAACCTTTTTGAAATAAGGGCCAACGAAAACGTTTCACAAGAAAAACAACAACAAACAAACAAACCGGGAACCCCTGATCGGGGCAGACGGTTTGATCGGGGGAACGGGAGACAATCAAAAGAGCCCATTCATACCTTATAATACATCACTCGGCCACCATATCTCTAAGCACTAGTGGCCCAGCTTTCCTAGCGAGTTGTGGAAATTTTAGCTCCCTTTGGACCTTGTCGCCATCTGTCGGTTATATTGATATTTACTCTCGGGTCATATCCGGTTTAAATACTGTTGCCATGACAATTTTGGGGCTCTCCTTTTTATGCTCTTTGGGTGTTAGCCCAAGGGAAGTGATAGTCTGGAGTTATCTTAAGGGCGGTGGTAAAAAAAAGAGAAAAAAAAAAAGAAAATGGAATTCTTTCAATGCCGCCCCATGCCATAAAAAGTGATTAAATAAATTAATTAATCAACTATCGCCTTGAATTAAAAAGCGAAAAAGAAGTCACATTCATAGTTACGGCAATTAAAAAAAAAAATAGTAAGGCAGACAACGCTATACCGAGAAGATGCCAGATCAATCAGGAGCAAAAGAGGTATGTTGACAGGAACCTAGAGGCAGGCGGCTCAGTTGTCGACCAAGACTGAGATGGTTTGGTGGTGCGGCTTGGTGGTGCGGCTTGGTGGTGCGGCTTGGCGGTACGGCTTGGCGGTGCGGCTTGGCGGTGCGGGG